>MCJB01028413.1:0-41184 GCA_002018475.1 Nicotiana obtusifolia
ATATCTCTTTTATCTTGTTATTTCCAGTATCTTCGAATAATTGTGCCAAGATATTGTATTAGTAATCTTATTATTAGGATTTTCATTAGTTGCTCATGACTTTGTGACACCCCGGTTCGGGCTGTAGTCGGGATGGTTCACTGTATTTTGCCGCAAATTGCTATTATTAAATCGTACTTATATTATTTTTGTATTGTTTAATTGTTTGAATGAAGTTTAGTTGAATTGGCTGGCCTTGACTTCATGAGAGGCGCCATCACGATCATGGTTGGGATTTTGGGTCGTGACAGCTTGGTATCAGAGCCTAGGTTACATAGGTCTCAGGAGTCATGAGCGGGTTTAGTAGAGTCTTGCGGATCGGTACGGAGACGTCTGTACTTATCTTCGAGAGGCTGCAGAACCTTTTTAGGAAAATTCTATATTCTTGAAACTCTTGTCGTGCGAACTTGTTGATCCGAGTACAAAAACTTCTGCTAACCTGTTCTCCCCCAGATGGTGAGGCCACGAACTACTGGACGAGGTGGACGACCACCAGTACCACCGACTGAGGCCACCAGAGGCCGTGGACGTGGTCGTGGTCGTGGTAGAGGCAGAGCGGCGAGGGCAGCATCTGTTGATCCACCAGCTGCCCCAGCTCAGGAACAGGCTCCAGCAGCACCAGTTCAGGCACCAGTTGTGCCTATCGCTATTCCAGGTCTTCAGGAGACCTTGGCTCAGATATTATCTGTTTGCACTGGCCTGGCTCAGGCGGTTTCAGCCACCACAGCCGCAACTACTTCACAGGCCGGGGGAGGCAATCAGATTCCAGTTGCCCACACGCCTGAGCAGGTAGTGCAGGGACTTCAGATGCCGGGGGCAACTCCAGCCCAGCCAGCTGCACCAGCTCAGGAATTCATAGTACCAGTTATGCCAGATGATGAGTAGCGTCGCCTTGAGAGGTTTGGCAGACTCCAGCCTCCGTCATTCAGTGGTGCTAAGGGCGAGGATGCCCAGGGTTTTCTTGACAAGTGTCAGCGAATGCTCCGGACAGCCGGGATTCTTGAGTCTAGTGGTGTGGCATTCACCACCTTTCAGTTTACGGGAGCTGCCTTTAATTGGTGGGAGGCGTATGAGAGGCGTAGGCTGGTTGATGCAGCGCCCCTTACTTGGCAACAGTTCTCCGCTTGGAGAAGTATGTGCCGCAGTCTCGCAGGGAGGAGCTGCATAGGCAGTTCAAATGGCTGCTACAGGGGGATATGACCGTGTCGCAATATGAGTCCAGGTTTTTTGAGTTGGCTCGGCATGCTGTCTGGATGGTTCCGACTGAACGTGAAAGGATCAGGAGGTTTGTGGATGGCCTTAACTATAATCTCTGTATTCTTATGACCAGGGAGAGAGTATTGGGTGCTACTTTCGAGGAAGTGGTTGACATAGCTCGCGAGATTGAGACGGTTCTCCCTCAGGAGCGAGAGGAGAGGGAGGTTAAGAGGCCTCGAGGATCGGGTAATTATGGTGGTACTCCTTTGAGAGGCCAGTATCAGCAAGGTAGGGGTCATTCCTTCAGGCTTGCTCAGCCAGTCCGTCCAGGGTATAGCGGGGCATCTGCAGGTCATGGTTATCATGGATTGCAGCAGGGCTAGTCTTCACTCAACACCCTTCCAGCTCATGCTCCGTCGGCCTAGGGCCCTTCTAGGCCGATTGCATTTGCTAGTGCACTAGTGAACTGTTATGAGTGTGGCAAGATGGGCCACATGCGGAGGTATTGTCCTCATCGTGGTACTAGATCGTCCCAACAGAGGGGTCAACCCTCGACTGCTGATCCAGTTACCTCACCACCTGCCCAGCTAGTCAGGGGCGGAGGTCAGGCAGCCAGAGGCCGCCCAAGAGGGGGAGGTCGAGCAGGCAGTGGCCAGGCCCGATTCTATGCTATTCCAAGCAGGACAGATGCCAGTGCTTCAGATGCCGTTATTACAGGTATTGTTTCAGTCTGCCACAAAGATGCCTCTGTATTATTTGATTTCGGTTCCACTTATTCATATATGTCCTCATATTTTGCTCAATATTTGGGTATGCCCCGAGAGTTTCTTGCTTTACCTGTTTATGTGTCTACCCCGGTGGGCGATACTGTTGTTATGGACCGTGTGTACCGGTCATGTGTAGTAACTATTGGGGGTCTGGAGACCCGAGTGGACCTATTGCTACTAAGCATGGTAAATTTTAATGTCATTTTAGGCATGGATTGGCTATCTCCATGTCGTTCTATTTTAGACTGTCATGCTAAGACAGTTACTTTGGCTATGCCGGGTGTGCCGCGAATCGAGTGGCGTGGCATGACTGATTATATTCCTAGTAGGGTGATATCATACTTAAAAGCCTAGCGTATGGTTGGGAAGGGTTGCCTTGCATACCTAGCATTTGTGAGGGATGTTGGAGCTGAGACTCCAAGCATCGATTCTACTCCAGTTGTGCGGGATTTTCCTGATGTATTTCCTGCAGACCTGCCGGGCATGCCACCGGACAGGGATATTGATTTTGGCATTGACTTGGTGCCGGGCACCCAGCCCATCTCTATTCCACCGTATCGTATGGCACCAGCATAGTTGAAGGAGTTGAAAGGGCAACTTCAGGAACTCCTAGATAAGGGGTTCATTCGGCCTAGTGTGTCACCTTGGGGTGCACCGGTTCTATTTGTGAAAAAGAAAGATGGCACGATGAGAATGTGCATCGATTATAGGAAATTGAATAAGGTAACAATCAAGAACAAATATCCTTTGCCTCGCATTGATGATTTATTTGACCAGCTTCAGGGAGCACGAGTGTTCTCTAAGATTGATCTCGGTTCAGGATATCACCAGTTAAAGATCAGGGATGCAGATATTCTTAAGACTGCTTTCCGGACTAAATATGGCCACTATGAGTTTCTTGTTATGTCTTTCGGGCTAACCAATGCCCCAGCAGCGTTCATGCAGTTAATGAACAATGTATTTCGGCCTTATCTGGATTCGTTCGTGGTGGTATTCATTGATGATATTCTGGTGTACTCGCGTAGCCAGGAAGAGCACGTAGAACATTTGCGAATTGTATTGCAGAGATTGAGGGAGGAGAAGCTTTATGCAAAATTCTCCAAGTGTGAGTTTTGGCTCGACTCTGTGGATTTCTTGGGGCACGTAGTGTCCAGCGAGGGTATTCAAGTCCATCCGAAGAAGATAGAGGCGGTCCAGAGTTGGCCTAGACCGTCCTCAGTCACAAAGATTCGTAGCTTTCTTGGGTTGGCAGGCTATTATCGCCGGTTTGTTTAGGGATTCTCATCCATCGCATCGCCCTTAACCAAATTGACTCAAAAGGGTGTTCCATTTGTGTGGTCGGACAAGTGCGAGGGGAGCTTTCAGAAGCTCAAGACAGCCTTGACCACAGCTCCAGTATTGGTGCTACCGTCAGCCTCGGGTTCGTATACCGTATATTGTGATGCCACAAGAATTGGGATCGATTGTGTACTAATGCAGGAGGGTAGAGTTATTGCTTATGCTTCTCGTCAGTTGAAGCCTCATGAGAAGAACTATCCCGTGCATGACTTGGAGCTGGCTGCCATAGTTCATGCTTTAAAGCTTTGGAGGCATTACTTGTATGGCGTATCTTGTGAGGTATTTACTGATCATCGTAGCCTTCAACATCTGTTCAAGCAAAAAGATCTAAATCTAAGGCAGCGGAGATGGCTAGAATTGCTCAAGGATTACGATGTTACTATACTATACCATCCAGGAAAGGCCAACGTGGTGGCCGATGCTTTGAGCCGAAAGGCAGTGAGCATGGGGAGTTTGGCATACATTCCAGTTGAAGAGAGACCTCTCGCAGTCGATATACAGACCTTAGCCAATAGGCTGGTGAGATTAGACATCTCGGAATCCAACCGGGTATTGGCTTGCGTGGTTTCTCGATCTTCGTTATATGATCGCATCAGGGAGCGTCAGTATGACGATCAGCATTTGCTTTTCCTTAAGGACAGAGTTCAGCATAATGATGCTAAAGATGTGACCATTGGCGACGATGGGGTGTTAAGGATGCAGTGTCAAATTTGTGTACCCAATGTGGATGGTCTTCGGGAATTAATCCTGGAGGAGGCCCATAGCTCGCGGTATTCCATTCATCCGGGTGCCGCAAAGATGTATCAGGATTTGAAGCAACACTATTGGTGGAGAAAAATGAAGAAGGATATTGTGGGATTTGTAGCTCGGTGTCTCAACTGTCAGCAAGTGAAATATGAACATCAGAGACCGGGTGGTTTGCTTCAGCAGATAGCTATTCCCGAGAGGAAATGGGAACGAATCACTATGGACTTTGTTGTGGGACTCCCACGGACTTTGAAGAAGTTTGATGCTATTTGGGTGATTGTGGATCGGCTGACCAAGTCCGCGTATTTCATTCCTGTGTGTACTACCTATTCTTCAGAACGGTTGGCAAGGATTTACATCCGAGAGATTGTTCGGCTGCGTGGTGTTCCAGTTTCTATCATTTCAGATAGAGGTATTCAGCTCACCTTGCAGTTCTGGAAGGCCGTGCAGAGGGAGTTGGGTACTCAGGTGGAATTGAGCACAACATTTCATCCTCAGACGGATGGGCAGTCAGAACGTACCATTCAGATATTTGAGGACATGCTGCGTGCATGTGTGGTTGATTTTGGGGGCTCATGGGATGAGTTTCTGCCTCTTGCAGAATTCGCTTATAATAACAGCTACCAGTCAAGCATTCAGATGGCTCCGTACGAAGCTCTGTATGGGAGACGATGTAGATCTCCGGTTGATTGGTTCGAGCCCGGCGAAGCTAGGTTATTGGGGACCGACTTGGTTCAAGAGGCTCTAGAGAAGGTGAAAGTAATCCAGGAAAGGCTTCGCACAGCACAGTCGAGGTAAAAGAGTTATGCCGATAAAAAGGTTCGAGATATGTCTTACATGGTTGGTGAAAAGGTCTTGCTGAAGGTTTCGCCCATGAAAGGTGTTATGAGATTCAGGAAGAAAGGGAAATTGAGTCCTCGGTTCATTGGGCCATTTGAAGTACTTCGGCGAGTTGGGGAGGTGGCTTATGAGCTTGCTTTGCCACCTAGTCTGTCGAGTGTACACCCAGTGTTTCATGTTTCTATGCTCCGGAAGTATATTGGGGACCCGTCTCATATTTTGGACTTCAGCACGATTCAGTTGGATGACAATTTGACCTATGAGGTGGAGCCAGTGGCAATTTTGGATCGTCAGGTTCGGAAGTTGAGGTCCAAGGAGATAGCTTCGGTGAAAGTCCAATGGAAAGGTCGGACTGTGGAAGAGGCTACTTGGGAAACCGAGCGAGAGATGTAGAGCAGATATCCTCACCTATTTGAAACTTCAGGTATGTCTCTTGACCCGTTCGAGGACGAACGTTTGTTTAAGAGGGGGAGAATCTGACGACCCGGTAAATCGTCTCATGGGTTACTGCTCCGTCTTCCCCAATATCTGTATCATTATGCCTTGTTATCAGTGTTTTAGGTAATTTAGTTGAGTAAGTTGCATTCGGAGNTTCAGGATGCTTTAGAGAAGGTGAAAATAATCTAGGAGAGGCTCCGTACAGCACAGTCGAGGCAAAAGAGCTATGCCGACAGGAAGGTTCGATATGTGTCCTACATGGTTGGCAAGAAGGTCTTGCTGAAGGTTTCGCCCATGAAAGGTGTCATGAGATTCCGGAAGAAGGGGAAACTGAGTCCTCGGTTCATTGGGCCGTTTGAGGTGCTTCGAAGAGTCGGGGAGTGTCTTATGAGCTTGCTTTGCCACCCAGGCTGTCGAGCGTGCACCCAGTATTTCATGTCCTGATGCTCCGGAAATATATTGGGGACCCGTCTCATGTTTTGGACTTCAGCACGATTCAGTTGGATGATAATTTGACCTATTACGTGGAGCCAGTGGCGATTTTGGATCGTCAGGTTCGGAAGCTGAGGTCCAAGGAGATAGCTTCAGTAAAAGTTCAATGGAGAGGTCGGTTCGTGGAGGAGGCTACCTGGGAAACCGAGCGGGAGATGCGGAGCAGATACCCTCACCTATTTGAGACGTCAGGTATGTTTCTTGACTCGTTCGAGGACGAACATTTGTTTAAGTGGGGGAGAATGTAACGACCTAGCTAGTCGTCTCGTGAGTTACCGCTCCATTTTTCCTATTTTTCCGTCTCATTATGCTTTGTTATCCATGTTTTATGTGATCGAGTTGAGTAGTTTGCGTTAGGAGTGAGTTTGGCAAGAAATGAGACACTTAGTCTCTTTTAGGAAGGTTTAAGTTGGAAAAGTCAACCGAATGTTGACTTATGAGTTAGAGGGCTTGGATGTGAGTTCTGATGGTTCGGTTAGCTTCGGGAGGTGATTTATGACTTAGGAGTTTGATCGGAATTTATTTTGGAGGTTCGGTGTAGAATTAAGCTTGAATTGGTGGAGTTGTATTTTGGCGATTTTCAGTTGTTAGGCGAGATTTTGATCCGAGGGTCGAAAAGGAATTCCGAGAGTTTCTATAGCTTCGTATGGTAATTTCATACTTAGGCGTATGTCCGGATTTGAAATTGGAAGTCCGTAGGACAATTCAATGCATTTTGGCGAATGTTGGAAAATAGAAGATTTTTGGAAAGTTTGACCGAGGAGTTGACTTTTTGATATCGGGGTCGGAATCCAATTCTGAAAATATTCATAGGTCCGCTATGTCATTTATGACTTGTGTGCAAAATTTGAGGTCAATCGGACTCAATTTGATAGGTTTCGGCACGAATGTAGAAGTTGGAATTTGTTAGTTTCATTAGGCTTGAATTGGGGAGTGATTCGTGTATTTAGCGTTGTTTGATGTGATTTGAGGCCTCGACTAAGTCCATACGATGTTTTAAGATTTGTTGATATATTTGGTTGAAGTCCCGAGGACCTCGAATGGATTTTGGATGGTTGATGGAGTTTAACTTGGGCATTTCAAGAATGTTTCGATGTCGTTTCTTCAAGAATAAGTGGTATCATATTATGCAAATGGACTCCAAATTCAGTTTTAATTGAAGCATTAGATCCGTATCGAAATTTCGGAGCCATAGCAAAAAGAATCGTCCAATTCGGACATCATATGAGAAAGTTATGCCTATTTTTGTGTCAGGGAATCTGTGGCGCCCGAGGCAGAAAACTTTATAAAAACGGGGGTTTTGGCCATTTTGACAAAATAGAGTTGGGGGAGCTCGGTTTGGGCAATTTTTAGAAGGTTTTCCACAAATTTAAAGGAGGTAAGTGTTCTTTATCATAAATCCTTCATAGATCATGATTCCATGCTCCTTTACATCATTAATCCATGAATCTATGGAAGAAAAAATCAGATTTTTTTCTAAATCTTCCAAGAACGAAAATTTAAGATTTGAAAGCCAATCCGATGTCGGAATTTGATAATTTTTGTATGGGGGAACTCGTGGGGAGATAAGGAACCCGTTGATGTGAAAATTTTTGAACTTCGAGAAGTGAGCCCAGGGCTCGGGTTTTGCTAATTTCGGGATTTCTTGGTATTTTTGATTGTTTTCGCTTGGGCTTTGTTCCCTCAACATATTGTGATGTATTTGTTCTGAATTTGGATAGATTCGGCGCACGTGAAGGCCAATTTGAAGGGCAAAGGCATCGTGGGCTAAGGATTTAGCCGGTTTGAGTGAGTAATGATCTTAAATGATGTTCTGAGGGTTTGAGACCCCGGATTTGCACATCGTAGTGCTATATTGAGTTGAGACTCGCGCTCGATGATGAGCGTGGGGTCGTTTACTACTGGGGATTGTGACTTGGTCCGTCCCGATTGATGATTTTACTATGCAAATTGATTGAAACTTACGTGTTATCATCATGATTTGGGCTGATTGCCATATTTGGGCTTCTTGCCGGTTATGTAAACCCTTCAGGGGTATTATTTGGGCTTCTTGCCGGTTATGTAAACCCTTCAGGGGTATTATTTGGGCTTCTTTCCGGTTATGTGAAACCTTCAGGGGTATTATTTGGGCTTCGTGCCGGTTATGTGAACCCTTCACGGGTATTTTATCACTGTTTTCTAACTGATTTGATTCATTTCTTAAACTCAGTTTTGAAATTTGAATGACTTTTTAAAGGATGTAAATGGGATCGGGTGGCATGCCGCCACGGAATATGGTAAATTGGATCGGGTGACACGCCGTCACGAGATATGACTTGGCCAGCCATGATATTTTCTTTTACTTCATGTTATTGACTTGATTATTTACATGTTTTACTGTTTCATTATGGATTGTTGTATGCCTTATTTGTTTCCTTACTCTCAATTGTTATTTATAATTATTACTCACTGAGTTGGAAGTACTCACATTACTCCCTACACCATGTGTGCAGATTCAGGCGTTATCGGTTCCGCTCCGAGACATTGGTTACTACTGTCAAAGCGGCGATTCAAAGACTACGAGGTAGTTGTTGGCGTCCGCAGCCCCGTATCTATTTTATCTTGTTATTCCCAGTATCTTCGAACAATTGTGCCAAGATATTGTATTGGTAATCTTATTATTAGGATTTTCATTATTTGCTCATGACTTTGTGACACCCTGGTTCGGGCTGTAGTCGGGATGGTTCATTGTATTTTGCCGCAAATTGCTATTATTAAATCGTACTTATATTATTTTTGTATTGTTTAACTGTTTGAATGAAGTTTAGTTGAATTGACTGGCCTTGTCTTCATGAGAGGCGCCATCACGATCATGGTTGGGATTTTGGGTCGTGACAATGGCCGACACAGCCGTCATGCAAATACTATACATCAATAAGATACATTTGCCGACAAGGCAAATTCCAACTGTACATAAGTCAACCCATTGTCTATGATCCTCTACAAGAACATAAGTGATGCAACCTGTGTCGGAACAGGGCCCCGACATGCCCATAATTACTATAACAAAATGCATACCAAGACCACGGCAAGTCCGAAAGAGGGATCTCGCCAATATCCGCTGAAATGGACAGCCTACTGTGGTGGGGGAGCCTCGTCTATATGTCTGTCCGGACCTGCAGCACGACATGCAGCGTCCACAAATAAAAGGACATCAGTACGGATAAAGTACTGAGTATGTAAGACGGGAAAACATAATGTAAGAATAGAAATAAGCGTCGGGATAAGAAACATACAACCTGTACCATCTGAATACCTCTGAGGGCGACTAACCATGAAATACGTGATGTGCATATGCATATACATACATACATATACATACATACATACATACATACATACATATATATATATATATATATATATATATATCCTTTTTAAAATCATCATATATATATATATACGCCTCTGTGGGCCTCATCATCATCATGTACATACGGCTCTGTGGGCCTCATCATCATCATACCTAACTGATCAGTGGTTGCACAATAGGTGCCTGCCCGACCGACTATAGCGTGACGCGGTAAAGTAAAAGAGTTGTCGTCTATAGCGCGACTAAGTAGAGTAAAACATATACATATGTATAGTTGCACAATAGGTGCCTGCCCGACCGACTATAGCGCGGCGCGGTAAGGTAAAATAGATAATGCATGCTGGACTCATATGATTCATACTTTTATGGTGACTTAAGGTCGAAGAAATAACAACACATCAATCCTCCCATAAGAGGGGAAACAATATAAGCACTTCTAGCTTCTACGAATAGAGCATCTTTAGGGGCTCGTTCATTGTGTTGTATACAATTAGAGTCGTGCAAAAGAAAGAAAGAGACGGTCTCACATACCTGGTATATACTGTACCAATTTCATGCTACGCAACTTTCACAACTCCTTAGTCTACAATAAAAGAAACGATTCTATCGTTATCCTCCAATCGTTATAGTTATTATCAACCACAATCCTAAACTTATATGGTGTTTCTCCACACCCTTCTTCCTCTAACACTCCACAAAGTAGTGGTTAAAATATGTAGTCCAATAGCAACCCAAAACAACCACAACCCAGTCCATTACCACTAGTTAACTTGAACTCATGGCTTCCAATCACCATCCCACGAGTTTTTACATGCATGGAACGAAATACCATGAATTCCCAGGAGAAAGAATGTATGAAAAGAGCAGTAGCTTACCTTGCATGTTGGATGACTCAACCCTCTTCTTTGGTTCTCCAATTTCTATGTCTCACTCCCAACTAGGGCTTGAAAGAGAGAGAAAATCAGTTAGGGACTTTCCTTAGTTCTTCAATCTCTAGCTTTCTCCTCAATTAGAACTCGAAAGAGGGAATTCGAATTGGGTTTGGGTGGAATTTTGGGAAAGGGGTCATAGGGGTTCTATCTCCGTTGGGGAGGTCTGAGGTAAGGATGAAATGACCCTCTTGGCCGACTTTGGAACTTATATACTTGTCCATTAATTTGGCAAGTAAGTGGTACACGTGTTTGACGCCTGCCAGTTTTGCGATCGCATTTATGTCGCAGAATCAACATGCGGTTCGCATTTTGGACGCGAATCTCAGCCCAGAAATCTGTCTCATTCTGCGACCCAGGAGGTCTGTTTTGCGGTCCGCATTTTCATTATGCGATCGCATACTGACTGCATTCCTGACATAGATTTCTGCCTAGAAATCTGTTTCAGTTTGCGATACATTAGACATGATATGCGGTTCGCATTTCAGAAATGCGATCGCACTTATGACCGCATTTCTGGCACTGGTCTTTGTCCATAAATCTATCTTGATCTGCGATTTCAGTGTTAGATATGCGGCCCGCATGTGGGTTTTGCGGTAGCATACCCAGCTTTGCGAAGCCCTTTGCTCTTTTCTTGACTTTTTGAACTCTTTTCCGGTTCTTAGGCCCTTATACGTAGACTATCTTACGGCGCAATCTAACGTACGAAATTACGGGTCGTAACACTCTCCCCCCCTAGGAACATTCGTCCTCGAATGTAAGGGTTTACGGGGATTTTATTCATTGTGGATTCTGGTTGAGTTTCCCTTATAAATAGAGGACAAACTTGCAAGCCGTTAACTTAGCGTATGGTCCTCATAGATTATGCAAATTTATTGACACGTATATGATATGCATATTACCATTTGTATTAAGTAAGAGTATTTTCAAGTTATTGCTTACCTCATAAAGACGTTTCTCCTTTTAGTGCGTCCTGAGTTCTCCCGGTACCCTCATTATCTCCATTCTGGAACAGGTAAGGGTATCTAGACTTCATCTCCTCCTCTGCTTCCCATGTCATTTCTTCCATATGCTTGTTTCTCCACAATACCTTAACAGAAGCTACATCCTTTGTTCTTAGCTTGCGGACTTGTCGGTCTAGTATAGCCACTGGTACTTCTTCATATGATAGATTCTCTGTGATTTGTACATCTTTGATAGGGACGACTCGAGAAGGGTCTCTAATACATCTACTCAACATAGATACATGGAATACCGGATAGACAAGTTCCAATTTGGATGGCAATTCTAACTCATAAGCCACACGTCCAATTCGTCGAAGAATTTTATACGGACCGATATATCTTGGACTCAGCTTACCTTTCTTCCCAAAACGCATGACACCCTTCATTGGTGAAACTCTCAGGAACACCCAATCACCAATGAAACTCATACCAATAAATACGACCCATATTAAATAAAACTGAAATATCTCTATGAAAAATCGGAACCATACTTGTAATAACATCATCTAGTGCGGTGGCCTCGGCCCTACTAGGAAAAGCATAACAACATGCTTGACCTCCCCCTCTAACACGTCCTCTACCCACATATACTCCACCTCCAGTTGGATGTGCAGGTAGAGTAGCAACTGGAGTGGAACCCATAGCTTGAGTACTCTGATGAAGTCCACCATTTGGATTCTGGGACAATCTCTCAGGATGTGCCTAGTATCACCACACTCATAACAACCCCTCTGCAGGCGTGGCTGCTGGTACTAAATCTGTGCCGAATGACTGGAATAATCGCTGTAGGAACCCCATGCAGTAGGTACACTAAAAGTTAGTTGTTCGATACGAGTACCCTGGGGTCCTTGGCTAGCTGCAGCATTACAGGTAACCTGAAGTGCAAACTGAACTGGCTAATTAACAGAGCCCCCGCCTTGATGGGTTAGAGCCTAAGAGTAGAATCCACAAAATCCTCCAGGACCTCGAGGCATCTTGGCCTTCGTATCCTCCCTCTCCTAGCCCCAGATATGCTCTAACCTCATGGCAATCTCTACAACCTGCTGGAATGGAGTATCAGTCTCCAGCTCCCATGCCATTCCAAATTTGAGACCATAGCTGAACCCCTCAATAAACCTATGGACTCTCTCTCTCTCTGACAGTGGAAACTAAAGCAGGTGCATGACGATATAGCTCACTAAACCTCATGGCATACTCGGACACAGTAATAGTCCCCTGACGCAGCTGCTCAAACTTTATGCGCAACGCTTCCTTGAGGGTTTGTGGAATAAACTCCCTCAAAAATAGATCAGAAAACTAAGCCCAAGTGAGTGGCGCTGCCGCAACTAGCCTACTCTCTTCATAAGCGTGCCACCATCTATATGTCGACCCTGTCAACTGGAAGGTAGTAAGGTCAACCCCTCTCACCTCAACTATATTCATAGTGCAAAATACAGTGACATTGATCCAGAAAACCCTGTGAATCCTGAGAATTTGTGCCATAGAAAGTAGGAGGATTATACTTCTTGAACCTCTCTAACCTCTTCTGCTCCACCTCTGACAATGCTAGCTTGACCTCAGCCTGAACCGCGATCACGGGTTGTACTGGCATAGCATCCGGAGCCTGATCAACATGATCTTGCTACTTTGGAGTACGGGCGGCGGGAGTCTGAGCTCCTTCCCCAACCTAAGAAGTAGTTGGTGAAACTAGGGATTAATCCTGCCTGATCCAAGGTACCAAACATGCTCAGGAAGTGTGGCTCCTCACCTGCTGCTCTAGCTGTAGCACGTGCCCCTCCTCTACCTCTATCTCGATCTCGGCCTCTCACGGCTCTAGTGAGGGGGCGGGTGACTGCTCAACTGATCTGGTAGTGCATGTCCTCACCATTTGTGAGAGAATAGAAAAACAAAAGCTTAAACTCCAAAATCAATAAATCCGCACGATAAGGAATGAAAGAAGTGAAATTACTTAATAGCTCTGTAGCCTCTCGAAGATAAGTACAGACGTCTCCGGCCTAGGTAGTACATAGTCACGAGCTCTAACTGAATACACGGGAACATCTCTAAGTACAATATTGTCAAAATACATAGACAGTATAAATGAAACAAGAGGGTGACTCAGAGGCCTGCGGTCGGATCATGCAGGGATACCTTAAAGTCTCTGGTGTATGAAATGCCTTACTACCGAACAGTCGGGTCCGAAATACCTAGATCTGCACCAATTGTGCAGAAGCGTAGTATGAGTACACCACGGTCGGTACCCGGTAAGTATCAAGACTAACCTCGGTGGAGTAGTGACGAGGTTCAAGTCGAGACACTCACTAGCCAAATAACCCGTGCAATAATATCAAAGACGAGCAATAGGAAGAATAACAGGAAAAAATAGCTGAAATCTTATCAGAAAAAGTGATAGCAATTTAATGTTAAAGCTCAGTTTCAACATCACGTCATCCAATAGAATCGTACACATATGGCACTTCGTGCCCACATTATCAATCACCCTCACACGGCAAAGACTCGTGCAACATCATAAGTCACACCTCGCACTGCAGGGACCTCATGCCACAGTATAAGTCACACATGCACAGCAAAACCTCGTGCTTCAACATGTGCCACAACCGCACCAAAAAGACATCAGGACAATCACCAATAACACGTTCAAGAAAAAATTCATCAAGAATCAAATAAAGTAAAGCATGATAGCAACTCCCTTTTTATTTCAATCAGTTGTGTTACCACTAACTCAACAGAATATGAGATAATAATTCCACGTAGGAGAATCCATCTTGTCATCCAAAGCATCCAGTAATAACAGAGACATAGAGTGGCACATTGGAAACAACACAACAAAACGCATAATATGCATGACAAACATAAGGAAGTCATAAGCACAAGCAAGAATACCCATTTCTCATCAACACACGCCCCCAGGCCATCACATATCATTCCCACATAGCCACCCTTCTCACCGCATTGACAATATCATAATAGCAATCCATATCGCTCCGCCTAGACAATATATCAATAACCACTCATATCGCTCCTCCCTAACAATAACACAATAGCCACCTGTATTAGTCCACCCAGCCAGTAACACAATAGCCACGCATATCACTCCTCCCAGACAGTATATCAATAGCCACCTGTATCTCTGTGCACAATCAGCAACAGTGAATGTCACGCTTATGCTCCGCACAACAACAATCAATCCACAACATGTCCATATATGATACAATATTACAAGACATTAGTATCAGAGATTTATCACAATATAAGCTCACAACTTATCAACAAAGTGTACAAGGACATGTCAATAGTATAGAAGTGCGGAGGGATGTTCAATATTAAAGCATGAAAGCTAACTCAAGTTAGCAAGAACCTCACAAACACCCAATTTGGCCAAATAAGGAATTAAAATCCTAAAAAATGATCTCTAACATGGAATATAAACTCAAGTAAACGACCAAGGTGAAATCACGTAAAACAAAGACTTCTCAATCAAGACAAAGCGATAAAAGCAACCTCGGATCAAATCCGATCATAATCAATATATACGTTTGTGTACACGTCGTTCACATAATACAAATAATTCAATCAAACCAAATCCTACGGGAAAGTTCTCCTATACAAAGTTAGGCAAGATACTTACCTCAATAAGCTAAATCAATTTACTAATAAGCTCTTCCTACGTGAAACAACCTCCGGACGGCTTGAATCTAATCAAAATAACTTAATAATATCAATAAAATCCATAGGAAACAAGCCCAAACGATAAAGATACGATCTTGGTTCAATTATGAAAAGTAAATCCAAAAAGTAAACCACGGGCCTGCACCCCGTAACCCGACAAAACTCACAAATTCCGAACACCCACTCAAATGCGAGTCCAACCATGCCAATTTCTTCCAATTCCGACCTCAAACCGACATTCAAATCATCAAATTTCATATAGAGAAGTTTTTACTAAAATCCCCAATTTCTATTACTTAGACTAATCAAATAAATGCCAAAAATAAGGATGGAATTCTGAAATATAACCAAATCCGAGTCAAGAATACTTACTCCAATCCAAATCGTGAAATTCCACTCCAAAATCGCCCAAATCTGAGCTCTATAACTCAAAATGTGATAAAATAACAAAATCCCTCGAAATAGAGTACTATATAAGTCTGCCCAGGGGTCCTCTTCACGATCGCGGGACCTACTTCGTGATCACGTAGAACAAATCATAAGCAGCCAAAAATCCTTCTTTGCGAATACGGTCAGGAACCTGCGAACACGACCCTGCAGCTCAACTGACCTACGCGAACATGACCTTCCGCACGCGAACGCGAAGGTCAACCACTGGCGCCCCTTCCAGCTATTCCTCTATGTGATCGCGACACACGAGATGTGACTGCGATGACCATCTCCCATCCAGGCTTCACGAACGCGACTACCACCTCCTGAATGCGATGAGAAAATCATCAGCCACCCAAAATACACGTCACGATCGCGATCGGACTTCCACGATCGAGTTGAACTGTAAAACATTAGAAAAACCAACAACTCCAAATATGAGCGAAATGGTCTGAAACTCATCCGAAACACACCCCAAGCCCACGGAACCTCGTCGACTAGCCAATCTCGAAACATAACACAGACCTACTCGAGACATAAAATCACACATAAAAACATCAAAACTATGAATTGCACCTCAATTCAAGCCTAATGAACTAATCCAAGATTACAAATTCAAAACATACGTTGAACGAGCCTAAGCAACTCCGAATAACGTCAAACTTTGCATGCAAGTCCCAAATGACACAACAGATTTATTCCAACTCCTAAAACAAAAATCTGAACTCGATACAATCAATGTCAACTCCTGGTATATCAACCTTCCAAACCTTCAACTTTTCAACTTTTGCCAAAAAATACCATATCAACCTACGGACCTCCTAATCCACATTCGAACATACGCCTAAGTCCAAAATTACCATACAAAGCTATCAAAACAACCAAAACATGATTTTGGAGTCGTTTAGCCTCCAATCTTGGGACTAAGTATCCCAATTCACTCTAAAACCTCTCTGAAACCAAACCAACCATATCAAGACATCAAATAGGGAAAACGAGGATAAAATACTCAAAGAAACCGGTCGGGTCGTTACAGAATTATATAATTTCTATATTAAATATCTTGTATAATATCAGTCGGTACTCCTTTAATTTTTCTTATTCTCAATTATAGATTTATAAATCGATCATCGAATAAAAACTACAGTAGAACCTCTCAAAATTAATACTCAGTAAATTAGTAAACTTTCTAAGATAATATTTTTCTCCAATCCCGACTAGGGCCAGTGGAAAAAATGATAGATTTTGATAAGATAATATATTTTCGGAAGACCCCTATTGTTATGACTCAATTCCCACTATAGGCTCTAATGGCGCCCAATGTCGCTTCTAGACAAGCCAACGGTGAAATGTCTATTTAGTTGTTCATTTTAATATTATTAAAGTCATTAATTTTATTGAATAAAGAAACAAATAGTAAGTGACTATAGTAGTATAAAGCATAAAATAAACATAAGAGTGAAGTAGTGAAATTAATAAACAAAAACCACGAATATCTACTAGATGTTGCACCCTATTTTGCACGAGTCAAAACAAGATTCAAATAGTGGTTTTCCTATTGATGACAGAAGAGAGTCTCCACCTAATATTTAGAGGTATATTAGGGTACCTATTTATTTACTAAGATTATTATCCTATTAGTCTGCTAACCGATGAGATTTTGGGTAAAGGTTCTTGTTATTCTAAGGGGAAGGTGTTAGGCACCCCCTTAAAATCTACCTGAGGTAGCTCCATAGGACTTAGACTAGATTTAAGAAATTAAATGTCTATATTCTACTCAGTAATAGCTTAAAGGTTACTCTATGTCTTATTGTTTGAAGGAAAGTGGTATATGCACTTTAAGAGAGAAGGTAAGTTCAACCTATAAAAACCTTTGAGGAAAGTCTACATAATTTGAAAGAAGTTTGGGAAATATATCTTTAGTATTTATCTTTGCATGCTTTATAAAAATATGGCTAAGTTTTAAAATACTTTGTCTTTTTGAAAGGTTATGGCTACTTGTATAATTCTTGTAAAATAAAGGTTATTTAAAGAAATAGGCCTTAGGTATACCTTGAATATTGATTTTCAAACTTTAGACTCGAATTCAAACCATTTAAAAGTCCTTAATTACAGCCGTGTCTGATTTGCAGAAATAACCAACTTTGGAAATCATTTCTGGATCGCTCCTATTTTTGCTTGTTTTAAAAGAAAGATGTTGTCTTTGTAAATCTATCTTAGTTTCAAAACTTCATGAAAATGGTAAGTAAAGTTTGAGAGATGAATAATACAAATGATTATCAAACTAGAATTATTTACTACTAAGTCTTAATGCTTATTTCATCTTTACCTACGTATTTAGGCTTGCCTAGGTTGTTAACATAAGTCAAAGAAATAAAGTGAGGTATTCAATCAAATATCATCAGTGTTATATACATATGAAAACAACAGTAAACTTAATAAAGTGATAGAGGAAGGGAATGGACTCATGGTTTGGGCCTGAAAGAAATTGGGCCCAGCAGACAACAAAAAGAACAGTAGCAGCTTCAGACGACCTCCAAGTTCAAGCTAGAATTTGGGCCTGAGTTCTTTGAGAACTCGGCAGGCCCAACTCAGACACATGCATAAAAATAGGGAAGGTTATTAGATATATGGCCCAATATAATACACAAACAGAAATAACATAAATATAGGCCCAAGACAAAGTTGTAACCATCGACAGTAACCAAGAATGCAGGAATCAATATGAAGTCAATTATAGTAATGTAATTTACAATGAAAACCTTTATTTTCATTGAAAACTAAACCTAAAGAGATTATCAAATGTCAATAGATTAAAAGCTTAGGGTAAAATTCCATCTATGGCCAAGGTACTCTTTGGATCCCTGGCACTTCAAAGTTCACAAGGGTCTCAAGGACCCCGAGCAGTGCTTGTGTCAGGGAGAGCAGTTCAACCAAGAACTAAATTCTACTCCCAAATACCCCTAACTACTCACACTTACTCTTCTCTTCAGGTTTAGATGCTAATGAGGTACTCAATGTAAACCCTAGTACCACAGTGGTGACTATAAACAAGGAATGATGTATTTCTCACAAATAACTATCCAGAACATCAAAGTATCATCAGACATCTCATGATTTGCACACAAGCATGTAGTACTATCATGTATTCTTATCAACCTTAAGAGCACTCAAATAGAATCAATTATAGGTGCTCACAAACAATGAGAAAACAACAACACATGAATATAAGGACTCGGAATAGGTAAGTCATGTAGTTCAAAGGAGTATACGAGATATCAGGTGTATTACACTCAATAATCCTGATAGCAAGCTCATGCTTATAAAAGATCATTAACAGCAATCATATATACACTTAATGGAAATCTACATACAGACTAACACTCCACTTCTTACTAAGTGGGAAAGTTAACAATTCACTTCAAAGTTCTTAAGAAAACATGGGCAGGCAGATACATTGGCAAGTGATCTCTAAAGAGGTCTTCATTCCATCTAGGTTGGTTAAGAGTTAAATATATATTCCTACATTCAAACAGGATAGATAGACATTTAAAGGGCTTCTTCTAAGTCTATGGGTAAGCTTCAGTGAACTTAATAGGTTTCAATGATCTGAGAACTCAGTCACAAACTTGATATACCAGAAGTAGCTTTTTTTTAAGACAGGGATGAGTTCAGAACTCCCAATAGGTGACATTCAAATGTGTACATATTGTATTCTAACTAATAATACAATATTCAATATGATTTAGTACCAAACAACATGGGACTAAACTAATATTGTCATTATAGTGATCCTTGCTGGTGAGAGTTTAGACTAGGTAAGCATATTTTAGTTATAAGCTAAGTAGATTGGTCTGTCATAATGAAGTTCTACAACACTTGATTCTATCAGATGGCATTCAACTATAACATATGCAATTTCAATTAAGTATATAGACATGGCTTAAACTAAGTAAATAGTAGAAAGCAGAACTGAAATGCATAGGTTTCCTTCGAGCTTAATCCAGTTAAGGCATTATCTCACATAGTGAAGTTCACAGATATGATAAAATAGTTATGGAGCTGACAGAAAGTTCTCACACTGATTTCATAAAGTTTCTGAATCGCAGAAGAACACATTAAAGAACGAGACAATTTAAGCCTTGTAAACTAACACGCTTAGGTTAAGTGACAGCCTTAAACTTAACATCATGTATTCACAACCATTTATGCAAGATATCAAATAAATCATACCAATAATACAAAATAAACTAACATAGCATACGTGAGAGCTACAGCAGAACAATAAAAGATTAAACCAACTACTGAGATCATTCGAAAAAGCTCTTTCAGAACTTTAACAATATACAAGTTATCCCAAGACATTCATTAGAGTTATCATAACACTTAACTAGTATATGACTCTAATTTCATAATAGTAAGGAACTTTTAGTTCTAAAGTTCAGTGATCAGTCATGAATTGATAACAAAGCATATAGAGATGATCAACAATAACATATTAGAGCTAGAGCCATATAACAAGATATAACAGAACAAACATAATATACAATTAAATGATCAAAAGAAAGGTTGAGGTTCACAAACCTTCTTTTGGGTAGCAAACCATACCAAAGAGCTTCTTGTTTTTAGCCGTTAAGACTTTGAACTCAAACTCTAACAGTAGGCAAAACTCAAAACTGGAGATGAAAAAAGGAAATCAGTGAGTAATCTAGGGTTTAATTCTCTTTCGTTTTCGTGTGTTGTATTAGGTGGTAGGTTGTTGTTAGGTGAGATCTTTGAAATCCCCAATTTATAGTGGCCAATGAAGCCTTAGAATTTCAAACAAATTCATACTCGGTAGTGGAGAGTAACAATTACTTGATGATGCAAGCACGACTGAGTGAAATAAAAAACGAACATAGGGAAAAAATCAATGAGAGTTTTACCTGAGAAGAGGGAATGTGACTGTTGATGGCAAAACCCATAGGGTAAAGCCCCAATGTCCAGAGTTGATAATTGCATTTGACCTCTAGACCTCGAATAATCATGATGAGGTTCTGAGATATGCTCATGTGTGCTCCGATTTAACAGAGCACAAGGAAAATCTAGAGATTTGAAGTTGCATCTTTCAGTCTTAGGCTTTCAGATTAAGTATTTTGAATTTATGTGATAAAACGAGAATGAAATCGGTGAGATTCGTGGTTGGGGAAGACAGAAAGGATGAATTCATGGTTGATTTGTTGTCCTTGCACAGATTTGTGCAAGGTTTTGTGATTGATGGAGGCTAGAAGGACGAGAGAAAGAAGAGAGAAAAGGGAAAGGGGGGTGGCAGGGTCAATAAAGAAATGATTTTTGGGTTTGGGTTTGGGTAGGTTTAGGTCGTCTCTGGGGTTATGAATGAGTGACGTAACGGGATCCGTTGGATCATTTGATCAGCAGCTCTGATTTTTTGAGAGTTAGGAAAAATCGATGGCCATTGGATTCTTGTTATCCAACGGTGGAGATAAAACAAGATGGGCTTTTAAAATAACTGAGAAAACAGGATTAATCATGGTCCGTTGATGATATGAATCAACGGCCATGATGGGATGTGTTTGTTTTGTGAGTGGATTGGGACATTTGTTTTGTGAGTGGATTGGGACAATGATGTGGCAACCCCTGATTGGTTCGTGCAGATAGGGGTGGATTGCCAAGGTAGAGAGAGGAGGTGTTTGGATTGGGCCAGATTAGAATTGTGCTTGGGGATTGGGTTGGAAATAATTTAAAGAATGGCCATTTTGCATTTAATTAGGAAATTATAATTGTAGCCTTTTTAATCTTTGACCCTTTTAAAATTAATTTAAATAAACTAAATTAATTTCAATAAATGCAGTAGAAATTATAATTATTAAATACATTACTAATTACCATAATCACCTAATTATTAATAAAAATACCTTACTTTCCAAATAATGACATTAATTTTGAATTACTGAAATAGTAGGCTAATTAGCTAAAACTTTAAGGAATAACTTATTAAATCAATTATAAAACCTATGTAATGTATACAAAGGTTATTTTCATAATCTCAAAATAGTAAGTATGATATATTTTGTAATTATATAATACTGTATTATTAATTTCAACACTATTAATTACTAATTTTATGAAAAATAGGTATTATTGATTAGAAAATATTTTCAATACATTTATTGCAAATTATTAAGTATAAATAAATTAATTTTAAAAGGGAAGGCAACAGCTGCCCCTCTTTGACCGGAGACGATGAAAGAGTTTTCAGGCAAAAAAAATTGAACCAAGGCCAATTTTGTCCCCACCTCAGGCATATATTGCAGCAATGGCATAAAGAATATTATGAGTTGTAGAACTAGGAGTTAAGGAAGATTCCGGGAGAATTTTGGGGGTTGGGGCCGAAATATGGCTTTGAAATACTTACATACCTCGGGCTTAACGAGGATCAGGCCTCATGTAGTTCTGGAGTGAAGATTTGGGGGACGCGATGCTCACAGGAATTGCCCCAGTTTCATATTATGATGATGCTACGATGCGGGAGATTTGGTGCCCATGATAGTGTCATGCCCAGAACCTGGGCCTGGACGTAACACAGCACTTGGTGCTTGACTACATGGGACCGAGCGAACCAACTGGCTGACTGAATCAACCCGTGATATTATAACATACTAAATGCAGAAGATAAACTTGCACATGCTGATATACTGAAAGTATAAATGATATAAATCAAATGCGGAAACACTACTATAAGTCTGAAACATATATGTAGCAACATTGCTTAATATGAAAAGCCTGTGACTATGTCTAACTGTTACTCTAGTCTATGAAGCCTCTAATGAAATACTGAAAACACTAATTGCCTGTAAATACTGGAAGACTCTAAAGTAATGATAATGCCCAGAAAGAACTGGGCTCACCCAATAGTTGGTACGAGAATCCTAGTACTCTAAATCGTCAACCTATAAAGCATTACCTGTGTCGTGAGATGCAGGCCCCGAGCAAAAGGGATGTCAGTATATTTGAATTGCACTGGTATGTAAAGCAACTGAAAGAAAGATTTATAAATGATGAAACGGAAACTAAGCTGATAAATGAGAATTGAAATTGATAACTGAAATGATAACTATTGAAATTAAAACTGAAATGATAATTGATAACTGAACTGATAACTGATAACTGAAATGATATCTGACAACTGAAAAAAGGAAGTAAGGATATGAATATTCCCTCTTCTGAATGATGAACAACTTGTTTATCTGAATAAACTATGGCCTTGGGCCCAATATATATGTGCACAAGCTACAGCCTCAGGCCCAAGTATACGTATACATAACTACGGCCTCAGGCCCAAAAATGCATAAAGCATCAACTACGACCTCAGGCCCAAACATACATAAAGCATAAACTACGGCTTCAGGTCCAAATATGCATAAAGCATATAAACTACAGCCTCAGGCCCAAATATGCATAAAGCATATAAACTACGGCCTCAGGCCCAAATACATGTGTTCAACATTCAGGGATTTAAATTTTGGAACTTTAATCATACTGCAATATGTGATACTGAAATACTGAATCATATTGAGTTACATGATAATGGAATACTGAATAGGACTATACTGAAATATGTATTCTTGAACTGATTATAAAAACTGAAACTTCAATTGTTTATGACATGCTTAGTAATCTAGATTGAGACTCATGAGCATCAAACCCAAGTCTATATTAATTAAGCACTGAGCTCACAACATTCAAAATGAAAGTCATGAACGAGTTATGAAGCTAGATATTAGAAGTTCTGCAACTATTCAAGGAACTAGGCTTAACAATATTTCTGAGGCAATTAGTAACGTCGTAAAAGAAAAAGTAGTGTTGGGAGAATCGTTAACATCCGAAAATAGAGAGTAAGCCTCACATACCTTGAGGCTGGCCCTTTTTAGCGTATCACAATGTCTATCGCCTCTTTCAATTATAATCTATGAAAATATATATCAAGATAAACCAATATTAGCACTAATTCTCATGTTTTAGTCAATTAAGAATTTTATCAAACACCTTATGGGCGTAAAGCCTCATAGCCCTTAGTAATTGGTCTTTTCTTCACCAAGTTCTCATTCTACTACTTCTGGGTGATTCTACAACCCCAAATAGATGTTACTAATACCATTTCTCATCACCCAAATGTTACAACAATCATAAGTCAACAACCCAAAACCCTAGCATAGTTAATATGGTTCTCTTTATAAACCCATTTACTATTCTCCCAAAACCTCATCAATTCATAGTTATAAATGATTAGAGAGTAGAAAAATTACCTTTTTTGAAGTTCAATCCTCTTGAATTCGAGTTCTAGGATTTCTTTTCTCAACAATGATGTCTCGATTGAATATCTAATAATTGGAAGGATTTTACCCATGTTGATAAGGTGTTGGAGAATTGAAATTAGCTTAGAATTATCGTTAGAACTTACCTTGGATGATGAAGGGACCTTGGGGAAGTTAGGTTCTTGATAGCTTCCCTTTCTAGAGTAGGTTTTTGTGTTTGGGGTGTGGGGAAATGAAGTAGGGCTTTCAAATAAGTGAACATGTCCCAAAATTGAGGAGGAAAATAAAAATAGCTCGGATAAACAACGTCAGCCCGAGGCACAATCAAGGGCGCCAAACTAATTGTGCAAGGCACTATCAGAGGCACCAAAACTACAGTGCCTTTCACTGTCTGGGGCGGTGAGGTTGATGCCCTGGACAGTGCCTTGCACTTTCTGGGGCACGGAGGTTGATGCCCTGGACAGTGCCTTGCACTGTTAGGGAGCTGAGGTTGATTCTCTGGACAGTGCCTTGCACTATTGGGGCGCTGTGTTTTCATTGCCTTGCACTGTCTATGGCCATAAGACGGACCTCCCATAAACTTAGTCGATTCAATTGAATTTTATGCACCTCACCTCTCGATCTTGATTTTAAAATAATTGTTTTCACCAATACTCATCCCGATAGGACCTCACATATCTAAAAGGTCACATTAATACTCATTTAACGAATCCACAACTAATCCAGATTTACAGGGTGTTACAGATAGATCAAAATTGCGACTTGATTTGAAAATTTGAAGAATTAGAATTCCACTAATCATATTTGAGTTTTGAGCTTTGATCCTTGGCCCGCTTATAAAATTGTTGTCTCTCATAGTTTTGTAGCTTATTTTGCTACTTAGAAGAAGTTCCACGTTGCGATGTCTGTTCCTGCAAAATAAAATACAAACATACCCTTATATCGTAATGCAAATATGTTAAGATGTGATGTAAATGATGTAGGAATGATGATGCCTGGCTGCCGGCTAGACCTTATTTAGTATTGGGACAATGGGATACTTGAATTTCACTCGATTATTAGCAGGGCTGTGTACCGTTCTGCAGCTGTCGGAGCATTAAATCTCCTCACGTTGGGAAAGGCTCCGTGCAATGGGAGTAGTTGACTTGTAATGAAGAATGTATCTCCGCGTGGTAGAATAGTTGTATTGAAATGTAAAGTATCTCCGCGTGATGGGAGTAGGCTCATTGAAATGTAAAGTATCTCTGAGTCATGGGACTAGTTGCATTGAAATATAAAGCATCTCCCCGCGATGGGAGTTTCTGACTTGAAAAGCATAATCATGCCTGCAAGCTGCATGAGCAAAACGTCAAAACATTTGAGATAAAATAAGGAAATAAGACGCATGGCCAAGAGATACTATTGACTGAGAAGCTAAATTGCGGTCGTCGATTGGCAGAACGTTAGTGATAAGTTTCCGAGCTATATTGATACTCTCAGATATGGCGGAGAGATGGTGCGGAACGCTCTCGTTGGCGAAGCCAGCAGTTTGCTATATATCGGGCTTCGATTCGTGAAGCCGCCGGCTTGATTTGTACAGGGCGCTCCAACTGATAGAGCAGACAGTTTGCTATATACATGGCTTCGATTGGCGAAGCCGACAGCTTGATTTTGTACAGGGCATTCCGATTGATTGAGCTAACGGTTTGTTATATACATGGCTCCGATTGGCGAAGCCGACAACTCGATTTTGTACAGGGCGCTCCGATTGATTAAGCTGAAGGTTGGTTATATACATGGCTTCAGTTGGCGGAGTCAGCGACTCGCTATATACAACATGCTCCGCTTAGTTAAGCAGGTGGTTTGCTATTTACAGTATGTTCCGCTTGCATCGACGGCCTGATTCGAAATACCTGCTAAGGATTTGAAAGTTAGTTTTTAGTTATATGAGGAAAGATTTAAATAATGAAAGAGAGATGATATTTATGAGAGAGTGGTGGATCCGCCTTTTGCCCAGTGTGTCCAGCATTTCCTTGTATCTTGTCGGTCCTGCGCTCAAAGAAAAATTCTTAGTAGGGGGAGTTGGTTTGTGTCGACCGTAATCCTGGCTTTGCCCCGGGCTTGGTGAGGTTACGCCATGAAGTTCGATAGGTGGAACAGATTATGATATTTTTAGAAAATATTAAAGATCTTTTGTTTATGGCGAATGTTGGCGTTTCGGATTATGACATGTTTAGGAAGTCCCTCAGGCGCGAACGTTGTTTCTGGAAGACTCTATCCCATTGATTTTGATCCTCTAAGATGGTTTTGATGCTGTAGCTTCTTGCCGCTGCGATTACGTACTATTCTAAAATAATGCGTTACAAAGGTAGGGTTATGACCGAACCTTTTCAGGTTGCCTACTTTTCCGAAACGAAATCAGGTCCGAACGTAGTTTGTGGGTAACAATAAAGGAAAATATGATGATAATGACCGAGTCTGACTCAGGCAGCCCACTTATCTAGATAGAATCAAAATGTAGTTCGGTTACAATAGATGCAAAATGATAAGATTGAAATAAAATGACCGAGTCTTACTCAGACTGCCTACATATACAAATGAAATATGCTAGAACGTGGTTCACTTACAAAAGATGACTGAATCTGATGAGGATTGCCTACGTATTCCAAAGAAAATCAATTCACGGCATTGTTCCGAGTACATACAAAATGGTATGTAGATTTCCTATTACAAAAGAAAAAGGGGAGAGAGACTGGACCCTACATGGATTGCCTACGTATCCCTCCGTGGAAAGTCAGGTCGAACATAGTTCTTTTACAACCAAAACTTAACATTGTTGTCTTCAAACATAGTATCTCTTGATTGCGTCTGAGTTGATAGGCTCATTTTGACTTTTCCGTCCATCTCTACTAAGATTAGACTCCTCCCGATAACACTCGGTGGATCATGTAAGGACCCTGCCAATTTGGCACAACCTTTCCTTTGGCTTCTTTTGATGAGGGAATATTTTCTTCAAAACCAACTGCCCTGGTAAAAATTGGCGAGGTTTCACCATTTTGTTGAATGCACTGGCCATCCTATTTTGATACATTTGACCATGGCATACTGCGTCCATTCTCTTCTCGCGATGAGCATAAGTTGCTCCTGCTTGACCCGTATCCGTCCTACATTGTCCAACTTGGCTTCTTGAATGACTCTCAAGGATGGTATTTCGACCTCTACGGGTATCACAACTTCAGTGCCATATACCAACATGTATGGCATTTCCCCAGTGGATGTCCTCATGGTGGTCCGATAACCCAGTAAGGCAAAGGATAATTTCTCGTGCCATTGCCTATGATTGTCCACTATCTTTCGTAGAATCCTCTTGATGTTTTTGTTGGCTGCTTGAACTACTTCATTAATTTATGGTCTGTAGGCTGTAGAGTTATGGTGAACAATTCTGAACTTCTCACAAATTTTCCTCATGAGATCACTGTTGCTGATGATTGACTTGGGTACCCAAAATCGGCAGACTATGTTGTTATGGACAAAAAGCTTCCACTACTTTCTTCATGACGACTTAGTATATAGAAGCTTCGACCCATTTGGTGAAGTAATCAATTGCTACGAAGATAAAACGGTGTCCATTTGATGCAGCAAGCTCTATAGGTCCGATTACGTCCATGCCCCAAGCGGCAAACAGCCAAGGCAAACCCATTACATTCGGCTCATTAAGTAGAACCCGGATGAAATCCACGTGGATCTGGCACTGGTGACACTTCTGCACATAACAGATACTATGGCTTTCCATGGTCATCCAAAAGTATCTAGCTCTTAAAATCTTCCTGGCTAAGTTGAAGTCGTTCATGTGGGGCCTGCACATCCCTGCATGTATTTTTTCTAACAGTCTGGTCGCTTCAACAGCATCTACACATCTTAACAGACCCAATTCTGGGGTCCTCCTATACAGGACTTCCCCGCTAAGGAAAAAGTGATTTGCTAGCCTTCTGAATGCTCGCATTTGAACCTTGGTGGCATTCCCTAGATACTTTCTTGCTTCAAGGAAATCGTGTTACCACGACTTACCGTCTGGCTCTTCATTTACATGAAAACAGTATGCATGTTGATCCCTGATCTCGATGTAATTCTTATCTGGATTTTGGATAATGGATGACAAGGTCGCGAGAGCATCAGCAAACTCGTTCTGGATCCTAGGAATGTCCTTGCACTCGACCTTTGTGAACTTCTTGCATAGCTCCTTTACACAGTGCAGGTACGAAAGGATCTTGACGTTCTTGGTAGTCCATTCTCCTTAAACTTGATGTATGAATGAATTAGAGTCTTCTATGACCAGAAGCTCCTTGATGTTCGTGTCGACCGCCATCCTAATCCCGAGGATGCATGCTTCATACTCGGCCATATTATTGGTGGTGTAAGGGAACCTTATCTTTGTTGATGCTGGGTAATGCTGTCCTGATTCTAAAATTAGGATTTCCCCAATTACTACTCGTTTGAAATTTGATGCTCCGTCGAAGAACGTTCTCCACCCTGGGTATGACTTTGCAATATCTTCTCTGGTGAACAACACTTCTTCATCCAGAAAGTATGTAGTGAGCGGCTCATAGTCCTTGTCCGCTAGATTCTCTGCAAGGTGGTCAGCCAAGGCTTGTCCTTTTATGGCCTTCTATGTTATTTACACAATGTCAAATTTGCTGAGAAGAATCTGCCATTTGGCCAGTTTTCTTGTAGGCATTGGCTTATGAAAGATATACTTGAGCGGGTCGAGCTGGGATAATAGATGTGTGGTGCATGCTGACATGTAATGCCTCAACTTCTAGGCAATCCAAGTTAAGTCACAGCAAGTGCTCTCGATCAAAGTGTATTTGGCTTCGCATGATGTGAACTTCTTACTTAAGTAGTAGATAGCTTACTCTTTTTTCCCGGTTTCATTATGTTGTCCCAACATGCATCCAAATGCATTATCCAAAACAGACACGTATAACAACAATGGCTTCCCGGGCTCGGAAGGAACCAACGCTGATGGATTTGACAAGTAGTCCTTGATCTTGTTGAAAGCTTTTTGACACTCTTATGTCCACTTTGTAGTGGCATCCTTTTTCAACACCTTAAAGATAGGCTCACAAATTACCGTAGACCGGGCTATGAATCTGCTGATGTAATTTAGCCTACCAAGGAAACTCATCACATCCTTCTTACTTTTAGGTGGTGGAAATTCTTGAATGGCTATGATATTTGAAGGATCCAACTCTATCCCTTTCCTGCTTACGATGAAACCTAGCAATTTTCTAGCAGGGACTCCAAATGCACATTTTGCGAGGTTCATCTTCAAACTATACCTCCGCAAGTGCTCGAAAAACATCTTTAGGTCGTCCAAATGTTCTGAACTCTTTCGAGACTTGATGATGATGTCATCCACATATACCTTGATGTCTTTGTGGATCATGTCATGAAAGAGGGTTGTCATGGCCCACATGTAACTAGCACTAGCATTCTTGAGGCCGAATGACATGACTTGGTAGCAGTAAACTCCCCAAGGCGTAGTGAACGTTGTCTTCTCTGCATCTTCTTCATGCATCAGTATCTGATGGTACTCCGCGAAACAATCCACAAATGACAGCAGCTCATGCTTCGCATAGTTTTCAATGAGGATACGAATGTTTGGTAGAGCGAAATCGTATTTTGGACTAGCCTTGTTAAGATGTCGATAATTCACACATATCCTGATCTTCACATCCTTCTTTAGTAGCAGTGCGATATTTGCCAACCACGTGGGATAACTGGTGACTCTCACCACATTTTCCTCTATTTGCTTGGTCATTTCTTCTTTCATCCTCAAACTTAAGTCCGATTTGAACTTTTTGGGTTTTTGTTTAACTGGCGATCTGGAGGATCGAGAGGCAATCAACGCGAAACGATGTTGGTGCTTCATCCAGGCATGTCATCATATGACCATGCGAATACGTCGATGTACTGTTGGAGGACCTCAACTAATTCTTCTTTTTGCTCTACTTCCAAATGGATGCTAATTCGAGTTTCTTTCACGTCTTCTTCGCTTCCCAGGTTGACTACTTTTGTCTCCTCAAGGTTAGGCTTTTTTTGGGTTTCCAGCTGTTCGATATCTTGTGGGAGATTATCTAGCATCATGCTTTCATCGTACTCTACGTAATCTAGATCACTGGCTTTCCAGCTGTTCGATCTCTTGTGGGAAATTATCTGGCATCATGCTTTTGTCGTATTCCTCGTAATCCAGATCGCCCTGCTCGAAGGTTTCGTTACATATCATAATCGCAAAATCCAGTTTTTTTATCATTTTGATTATTGAAAAGAAAAACTAAGTATAAATGAAGCGATAAACGAGTTTGCAATAATTTTGAGAAAGCATTTCTTTTTATTTCATCAAAAGAGGAACGTCTAAGCGTTCAAGAAGGCAATTGACAAAAGAGTACAAGCACGGTTCAAGCCTCAATTGACCGTGCATTTTTCAAAATTTTTATAATTTCACACTACCAAGACTCCTAGTGAACCAAAGACAGGCTGGCGGTCCAATTTTGCAACTCCTCTCCTGGTTTGGCATTTCGAATGGTCAGTGTCTTGATATCAACTTTCTCACAACATTCTTTGATCATGGTCACGAACAGCCTTCCCATTCCATCAACAATGTCGTCCTCTGGTGCTGAGCTCTGACCCGAACCCAAAACACACTCTGTCACAAAAGCTTTCTTCCCAAAGCTACCGGTATAAGTCTTTCCCATTGGAGGCTGATACCATATGCCGGCTCTACCTTTCTGCCCACTTGGATCAATCGGCTCTGTTATCCCATCTGATCGGGCTCCTATCCCAGTTCCTGGTCTATATTCGTACTTCATCATTTCTCTCATAGCCATCTTTGATCTATATGGTGACTGCATACCCATATTTTGCTCGGTCTCCTCTATCATAGTGGTCTGCATGATCTCGACCGCATGAAAAGCGACCCAGTCCAATCCTTTTATGAATGGAACTGCCTGTTCCGGATAGGCTGATTGGCTCCATACATCGTGGACTACAATCTCCTGACAACCCACTCGAACTTCATGCAATGATGGAGGGTAGATGGGACTGCCCCTGCCATATGTCCGAGGTCTTCACGACAAAGTTATATGAGGATGAAATGTCCATCACTTGGAACAGTATGGGAAACCTAATTGGTCCAATTTGCAGAGCCAAATAGATTTCTCCAATGACGTCCTTCTACGACCCATCAAAATCTATTACCCTCACATGATTTTCTTTTACTTCCCTCAGGTGATGAATACCCAACTCTCGTAGGGTAGAGAGCAGGCAGATATTGACTCCTGGTCCTCCATCAATAAGTACTCGAGAAACTACCTTATCTCCACATTTGACGGTGATGTGTAAAGCTCTATTGTGACCCACGCCCTCTATGGGAAGTTCATCTCTTTGAAAGGTGATCATGTTTGCTTCGACCATCTTCCCGATGGTTGCTGCCAATGCTTCGCTGATAGTGTTGGTTGGCACGCTTACTCTACTTAACACTTTCACCAAGGTATCTTTGTGACTGTCAGAACTCATCAGTAGATCCCTAACTGATATTTGCGCAGGGGTTTTCTTCAATTGTTCCTCCACGGAGTATTCTTTAGCTGATATCTTCTTCCAGAATTCTGCTGCCTCCATATCTGTTATATTCCTTCTCTGAATCTATTCCCTTCTTGGATTCCCTCAGTTTACTTCCTCCAAAGAATAACACCTCCCTGACCTTGTCATTCCGTGAGTCACTACGAAATTTGTCAACTTGGCTTTCCCTTTCTGCTAATATGTCCACGAGACTATCTTGTATTCCTGATTCTCTTCATCCCTGATAGCGGCGGTGGACTAATGCTGGTATGTCTGGACCATCACTGTGGGTTTTAACTGTACAGTGATCATTGGAATCCTTCGAGGTGGAACCCTTTCATCCTCAGTATTTTTGATTGTGATGATGGTTCCTTTTAAGTCATACTCTTCATCTAGAATGATCATATTAGCTCCTTGATTCCGGTGGTTCGGCAACGGGTTAAGGTTCATATTAGGCGGAGCTGATGTGCACTAAATGGCTCCATTTTTTATCAGTGACTCTATTTTATTTTTTAGTTTGAAGAAATCCTCGATATCATGCCCCGGTACTTTTGAGTGGTAGATGCACCGTTTGGTTGCATCAAAGTATTTTGAAGGATACTTAGGAATCCTCCCTTCTATTGGATGTATCAAGCCTGCTCTACTCAATCTTTCAAATAGTTGAGCCAAAGGTTCAGCAATCGGGGTGTAGTTTTTGGGACCATTTTCTTCAAAATTTGGGCGAGGTCAGGGTGCATAGGTGGGTCGATTTTAATGAGTGGTAATTTGAACTGGAGCGTATTTAGATTTGTATGGGTGCGAGGTGGGTTATATTGAGGTTGGGGATTGTAGTATGGTTGTGTGTTGTATATTGGAGCATAAGTAGATGGGTGTGGGGAATAAGTGTTTGGAGAGTAAGAGTTTTTTCCATGGTGTGGATTGGACTGGTAACAGGGAATGATTGCTGATACTTCTTCTTTTTTCTTCTTTTCGCTGCCTATTAAACCAGATTGGATTGCTTTTCTAGCTGCTTGTAATGAAGCCATAGATTGTACCTTGCCGGACTTTATGCCTTCCTATAAAAAGACTTTTAACAAGTTAAGGGAAGTTCTGCCCCATCATGCCCATCATTTTCTCAAATAGATTCCTTCATGAGCCCTGATGAAGTAATTAGTCAATTCACTATCATCTAACGGAGGTTGTGCTCTGGCAGCCTCCGACCTCCATCGACTTGCATACTCTTGAAAGGATTCTGATGGCTGCTTCTGTAAGTTTAATAGAGCAAACCTATCAGGGGTAAGTTCTGTGTTGGACCGAAAACGGTTTATGAATCTTTTGTCATATCCTGCCATTCCCTCCAATTTTTGGGATCTTGGTGAGTGTACCTAGTAAGTGCCTCCCCTGTCAGACTCCTTATGAATAGCCTCATTCTCAACTTCTTGTTTCTTACTACTACAACTAGCTTATTGCAGTAGGCTCTCAAGTGTGCATGGGGATCACGTATCCCATCAAAGATATCAAACTTCGAATATACACGGGGTGTATACACAGATCCTCATAATCTAGACTTTTGCTTCCTCGAGCAACTTGAAGGTTCTTTATTTGCTTCCTCGATGCCCGCAACTATTCCGATATCAACTCTTCCTCCTTATATTTAGATTCTCTTTCCATTTTGGCATATTGATCAACTTCATAAGGCAACCTGACCATGACGGGCGTTGTGAAAGTGGGTTCTAAAACGGCATATACAGGAGGAACATATCGCTCATGTGCAGCGGTATGTGTGGCGGGTATGTGCTGGTTTTGATTAGTGGTGAAGGTGACGCCATCACGAGGAGAGGCATGAACTGTGTTGGTAGCAACTGGTATATTTTGAGGTGTTTGAATGTAATTTGGTACATAAGGAGAGTGCATAGGAGGGTTTGGTGGGTTCGCAGCAGTTACTAGGGGTATAATCTGGGTGGTAGGGACTGAAGTCGGGGTATTGTTTGCTTGGCGAAAAGTTAAAGGAAAGTGGTCGGGGATTTAATCTAGAGAAGGAAAATGGGGTGGTTATGGGAGCGTCGTCACGGCCAGATGTGCCAATTCCCGAATGTGTTGTACTTCCTCCTTCAATGATTCCATATCTTTGGCCATCCTAGCCACTTGTTCGTCATTCCGTGTATCATCCTTTTCTTCTAATCGCCCCAGGCTATCACCTATTACTAGAGCGTGTTTGGTCGGGTTATCTATCGCAGACATCTTCCCTTTTGATCTCAAGTTGTACGGTGGTTCCGCCAATTTTGGGTCAACACAAACCAACTTTTTCTTTTGGGGAATAATAATAAAGTAAACAAGAAAAGAAAAGAAAAAAAAAAAGAACAGAAGTCAGTTTCAGTGTTTGCAAAAATATAGGCACATAGAGCAGTCAGTTCACGTATTCAAGCATACGCGTTTCCTAAAGTTAAAGGAACCTCTCTTTGCCGAAGGTAGGCCTAAATCACGAATATTTGACAAACAATTAGATTTGACACATTTAGATCCGAAGCAACTCTAGGGCCTCTCTTTGCCGAAGGTTACATCATTGTTTTCAACATTCAAAAGATTACATGGGCTAAACAAACTTGCCTTTAGGGAAATGGAAAGGGTTCGAGATAAAATATAGAAGGTGGAAAAAGGGGTGAAATCAACCAGCTTCTAACTACCATCCCCAGAATCATTCCCCATCTCTTCTTTTTCTTCCGGTTCTTCTTCAAATTCTTCTTCAGTACCATTGAACTCGCGCTCTTCATCTAGGTCTTCCTTTGGTTCTGTCTCAGAATCAATTTATATACACTCAACTACTCGATTGTCATCTTCGGGAGGAGGCAGTATATGATCAATTGACCCTTGGACCACTTGGCGGTGCATGGAGGCAGTCACAAGGTACTGCGGCAAAATCTCATGATAGATTTGCAAATCCGCCACTACATCTTCCAGCTAGGCTATTCCATCCTTTGTTGGTCAGGCTAGCTCATCTTCTTCATTGATCCAGACATAATATTCCAGAGTGCACCATGAATTCTAACCAATTGACATCGTGACTAGATCGTTCCGCTCCTCCTAAAGCCTCCTTATCCTTGGTATCGGGATCTGCCCGTTGTACTTGTCTTCATAAAGTGAGAGGTACATCTTGAATCTATCCAAACTGCCTGAGAACCTATAAGGGTGCATATGGCTGAATACCCTCGAGTCCTATCAACTTGATGAAGTACTTCTGGGAGTCCTTAGAATTTCCCTCCCACTCAGCCATGACAGGTTCCAGTTGATCCACTCTCCGCTTATATTGGTCAGCATCTCTCTCCATTCTTCCTATCTATGAGGGGAGACCCAATACCTAATTCTCTCACTGTGACTTCGAATCATGTTGCTAACGCCCGCAAAGTAATCAATTGCAGCCCTTGAAGAAATCGTACCCCCCGGAACATGCAGACAATGCTCTGAGAATTTCTGCTAACACCATAAGTACCAAAGTGGTATAGAGGTTTCCCCAGAATGTGCCAAGACCACAGGCAACAAATTGATATTGATCCATCCTCTTCTTTGTGGGAAAATCAACAATCCCAGCAGTACCAAAGAGAAGGTTATGGGTCGGAGACTTTCCTAGGTTGCCTGATCACACAAATTCTCCTAAGTACCATTCATAGCTCTCATGATGTCCAAACCTAACGAACAATTGATCCAGGCTTACCCATCCATCTTTAATGTTCCTCAAGCTCGGACTACCTGCTAAACCTAAAGCAATGAGAAACTTGTAGCCAGGCTTGGTGACTGGTAGTATCGGCTCCTCCCAGTAAATGGCAGCTTTCTGAAGCTGGTAATTTCTTCCAACGTTGGCACCAACTCACAATCAGCAAACTTGAAAACTACTTTGGCCGGATCCCAGAATTCTATCAGCAAGCAGGTAAGCACCATGTCGGCCCGGATGTTTAGTAAGGCAATCAATGCTCTTATATGTGTCCTGATTTCATCTCCATTCTCTCGGCAAATGTTCTTCCACCATTACTTTAGCTTGTGCGGTTCTCCCATGACCATGTTGATCTCGGGGTGTTCTAGTTAACTTCCATTTCTAAAAAGGGTAGATAAAAGGGTTTGGTAAGTGTTTGCTTCGGATCTTAAGTGTCTCGCCGTGATTAGTTCGTCTTTCCATAAAAGTCATGTCGTTAGGTACATAACTAGCTGACATTAGGATGGCTTCCTAACTGTGTATCGATGCCAAGGACCGACTCACCTAAGGTTTTTGCAATATGACCTATGTTTGCAAGAGTAGATTGCTTCCTAATTTTGAGTTGGTCTGAATACTGCGAGAAGTTATGTCAGTTGACCTGACAAAGCCATTCTCTGAAACTAAAGAGTTTTGAAAGAAGGTTCGGAGGCGTGTAAAAGACAACCCTCGCGTGCCATTGTGTGTGATAGAGTACAGCCAAGACTCGATAGGAAAGAGTGTGAAGATAGTATATATAACGCGGTAACAGATAGTGGAATGTTAGTAATAATATTGAAGTAAGCAGATAAGTACATGTGAGCAAGTACGGCAGGTAAACATATAGTTGCAAATAAAACACAGTTAAAGCAACGTGCAAAACAATCCTAAATTTCAAGTCTAGTCTATGTCTGCTAAGGTCAGAACCTAAGTGTGAATTCCCTAGCAGAGTCGCCATGTTGTTGCACCTTATTTTGCATGAGTCAAAACAAGATTCAACTAGTGGTTTCCCTGTTGATGATAAAAGAGAGTCACCACCTAATATTTAGAGGTATATTATGTACCTATTTAATTATTAAGATCATTACCCTATTAGTCTGCTAACCAGTCAGATTTGGGGTAAGGGTTCTTGTTCTTCTAAGGGGAAAGTGTTAGGCACCCCCTTAAAATCTACGTGAGGTAGCTCCATAGGACGTAGACTAGGTTTAAGGAATTAAATGTCTATATTCTACTCAGTTAAAGCGTAAAGCTTACTCTATGTCTTATTGTTTGAAGGAAAGTGGTATATGAACTTTAAGAGAGAAGGTAAGTTTAACTAATAAAAACCTTTGAGGAAAGTATACATAATTTGAAAGAAGTTTGGGAAATATATCTATAGTATTTATATTCGCAAGTTTTATAAAAATATGACTAAGTTTAAAATACTTTGTCGTTTTGAAAGGGTATAGCTACTTGTATAATTCTAGTAAAATAAAGGTTGTTTAAAGAAGTAGGCCTTAAATATACATTGAAGATTGATTCTCAAACTTCATACTCGAATTCAAACCATTTAAAAATCCTTAATTACAGCCATGTTTGATTTGCAGAAATAGCCAACTTTGGAAATCATTTCCTGATCACTCATCTTTCTACTTGTTTTTAAAAGAAAGATGTTGTCTTTGAAAATTTGTTTTAGTTTCAAAACTTCATGAAAATCGTTAGTAAAAGTTGAGAGCTGAATAATATAAATGATAATCAAACTAGAATTATTTACTACTAAGTCTTAATGCTTCTTTTATCTTTACCTACGTCTTCAGGACTTGCCTAGGTTGTTAACAAAACTCAAAGAAATAAAGCGAGGTATTCAATCAAATATCATCAGTGTTAAATGCATATGAAAACAATAGTAAACTTAATAAAGCTATAGAGGAAGGGAATGGACTCATGGTTTGGGCCTAAAACAAATTAGGCCCAGCAGACATGAAAAGAACAGTAGTCGCTTTAGACGACCTCCAAGTTCAAGCTAGAATTTTGGGTCGAGTTCTTTGAGAACTCGACATGCCCAACTCAGACACAAGCATAAAAATAGAGAAGGTTATTAGATATATGGCCCAATATAATACACAAACACAAATAACATCAATATAGGCCTAAGACAAAGTTGTAACCATTGACAGTAACCAAGAATGCAGGAATCAATATGACGTCACATATAGTAAAGTAATTTACAATGAAAACCTTTATTTCCATTGAACACTAAACCTAAATAGATTAACAAATGTCAATAAATTAAAGGCTTAGGGGTAAAATTCCGTCCATGGCCAAGGTACTCTTTGGATCCCTGGCACTTCAAAGTTCGGGTCTCAAGGACCCCAATCAGTGCTTGTGTCAGGGAGAGTAGATCAACCAAGAACTAAATTCTACTCCCAAATACCCCTAACTACTCAGACTTACTCTTCTCTACGGGTTTAGGTTCTAATGAGCTACTTAATATAAACCCCAATACCACAGTGGTTACTACACACAAGCAAAGATGTATTTATCACAAATAACTATTCAGAACATCAAAATATCATCAGACATCTCATGATTTGTACACAAGCATGTAGTACTATCATGTACTTTTATCAAGCTTAAGAGCACTCAAACAAAATCAATTATAGGTGCTAACAAACAATGAGAAAACAGCAACACATGAATATAAGGACCCAGAATAGGTTAGTCGTGTAGTTCAAATGAGTATAAGAGGTATTAGGTGTTTTACTTTCAATAATCCTACTAGAAGGCTCATGCTTATGAAAGATTATTAACTGTAATCATATATATACTTAATGGAAATCTAGATACAGACTAACACTCCACTTCTTACTAAGTGGGAAAGTTAACTATTCACTTCAAAGTTCTTAAGAAAACAGGGGCAGGCAGATACATTGGCAAGTGATCTCTAAAGAGGTCTTCATTCCATCTAGGTTGGTTAAGAGTTAAATATATATTCCTACATTTTCAAACAAGACAGATAGACATTTAAAAGGCTTCTACTAAGTCTATGGGTAAGCTTCAGTGAACTTAGCAGGTTTCAATGATCTGGGAACTCAGTCACAAATATGATATACCAGCAGCAGCTTCTTTTTAAGACAGGGATGAGTTCAGAACTTCCAATAGGTGACATTCAAATGTGTACATGTTATATTCTAACTAATACTACAACATTTAATATGATTTAGTACCAAACAACATGGGACTAAACTAATATTATCATTATAGTGATCCTGAATAGTGAAAGTTTATACTAGATAAGCATATTTTAGTTATAAGCTAAGTTGACTGGTCTGTCATAATGAAGTTCTGCAACACTTGATTTTATCAGGTGGCATTCAACTATAACAGGTATAATTTCAATTATGTTTGTAGACATGACTTAAACTAAGTAGCTAGCATAAGGCAGAACTAAAATGCATAGGTTCCCTTAGAGCTTAATCCAGTTAAGGCATTGTCTCACATAGTGAAGTTCACATATGTGATAAAACAGTTAAGGAGCTGATAAAAGGTTCTCACACTCATATTCTAAAGTTACAAAATCACAGAAGAACACATTAAAGAAGGAGACAGTTCAAGCCTTGTAAACTAACATGCTTAGGTTAAGTGACAGCCTTACACTTAACATCATTGTATTCGCATCCACTTATGCCAGATATCAAATGAATCATACTAATAATACTAAGACAAACTAACATAGCATACATGAGAGCTACAACAGAACACTAAAAGATTAAAACAACTACTGAGATCATTTGAAAAAGACTCTTTTAGAAGTATAATAATATACAAGTTATCCCAAGATATATTCATTAGGGTTACCAGAACAATTAACTAGTACATGACTCTAATTTTAGAATGTTAAGGAACTTATAGTTCTAAATTTTAGTGATCAATCATGAACTGATAACAAAGCAAATAGAGATGATCAACAATAACATATTAGAGCTAGAGACATTTAACAAGAGATAACTCTAATGCCCCGACCTTGGGCAGCGCAACTGGCACTCGACTGAGATATCCCAATCAGGCAAGCCTACTTCCTGCTTTCTCTCCAACCTTACCCATGAACAACTTAAGAATAAGTAACAAGAAATAAACATGAGAAGAGTAAAGTGTACCACATCCTTTCTCCATTACTTATAGGAGCTTCATTTACAATTTCCAAAATATTACAAGTTCATAGTTAAGAGGGGAAAACATGCTTGACAACTACAACATTTCTAGTTCATTACCCAAAATCAAACACCACCCACAGCATGTCTACGGAGCCTCTAAGTGTAACAGAAGAGTAGTATGAAAGTGCCGGTGACAAGGCCCCGGCTATACCTCAAAATACAATGTACAATATAAAGTAACATAAGGTACCAGAATAGAGTAGGGCTCACCAAAATCTGCTGAGTAGAGAGTAACTGCTAACGAGGATCAAAGTTACCTACTGACGAACCAACTGCATCCATTAAAGATGCAGTGCCCCGTGCAAAAGGAACGTTTATACATATGAAATAGTACTAATATGTAAAACTAAATACCCTCTCATGGAATAGAGTACCAACATAAAAGGAGGTAAACATGGAATCAATAAAGAACTCAAGTAATACTAAATGCCAAGTTAAAACATAATCAATTCCAATTAAGTATTAACAATTTTGGTTGGGAGATCATTAGCCACCGGTCATCTCACCATGCACGAGGCATGGAGTTCGATCACAGCTCGATCGGCTAAGCCATCTCTCCACGAATGAATATGGATCAACATGTGATGTGAATCGTATACAATAATAAGAAGGAGGAACCACCATGGGCGCGACATGGTGTCCGATCATCACCCAATCGGCTAGGTCGTCTCCCTACATATGCCGTGTGAGTCGACATCAACTTTTGCTAGAAATCACCTCATCCCAATTAAGGGGAATAATTTCAATACAATATACCACGGGAATTCATCTCTCAATCAACTCCTACACCGGCACGTGTAGTTTTAGGTGTGGGCCTTTACAACCCACCCTTCCTCGGCTTGCTAATGATACTCCCAAAAAACTTTTGTATACAAAGGGAATAGAAATATAAATGTATTCATTTCATAGCCTTTCATGCAATATATAGCTTCATTAGCACTTTTAACCACTCACAACATCTTTAATTCATTGGCTCACTTGGCCATGCCTAGAGTTCTTCGTTCGTGGCACGATGGTCGTATTTCATATTTCACACTTTCATTTCTTTCGTTCCAAGGATCATTATCATAAACATCAACATATAGAACATTCTGGAAATCATGACTTTAAGTTCATTAGTAATGAGTTAAGCATAATGTTTGGCAATTGAAGCCCAAGTTAAGATCATAAGCGATTAATACACTATTTATTCTTGGAATACCTTTCCCCGAAAAAAAGGGATCCTGATATCTATAGTTTCAACTCATGAGCATGTAAGAACTCAAAACACATTGGAAATACTTACAAAGAAGAGCATGGTAATTTACAATTGAAACATAGATTCAAATCATATGCACTAGTTACAACAACCATCTTGGAATATTTTCCCACTAAGGGGAAGCATAATAGGACAGGGTCAATTCAAAGGTGACTCGAGTACATAAGCATTTTGACAAATCAATCATCGGAAACAATTTGAAACAATAGGAGTTTGAACAAACCATATCTGGTTACGAGGAACTTATGAATTTCGATTCTAGAGAACGGAGTGTAGCCAACATACCTCGTTTGAGCTTTTCTTAGGATTACTACGATGATCCACTAATCTTATAACTTAAATTTATAGCAACATAATCAAATTGAACAACTATTAGGAAGGCGTTCATAGGTTTAGCCATTATCGGCATTTCGTCAAACATTAAGTGTACAAATTTTGACTATAAGGTTTTTATGGTGGAATTCCTTTACCCACAATCAATTTCAAACAACAATCTACCCACAATTGTTCAATATCCTCCATATCACCTTCATTGATGCATGCATACAGAGCGACACATCCCCAAATCAAGAACTACACCCCAAGTTCTCCTCATGCACCCCAAATTCGAAATAGAAGTCTAGGCTTTTGATCACCATCCCATAAACCCCCAAAATAATAAAATCTTACTCATAATTGCATAGTAAGACATTGCATGTGAACTGGGGGAAGCGCTTACCTCTTTAATAGAAGACATTAGAGCTTTCCTTCATGAATTCCCAAGATTAGAACAAGAAATTGATGAGTATAATTTGATAAAGTTTCTCCCCTATCTCTAAATTGACATCCTTACTCTAAAATATCAAGTTATATCTTATAAAATGACCCCCTCCCCCCCCCCC
>MCJB01028413.1:41204-74896 GCA_002018475.1 Nicotiana obtusifolia
CCCCCCCCCCCCCCCCCCCAAGTCCTTATATCAAAATAGAGTCAAATTAGAAAATTTCTAAAAATAAACCCCCGAAGTCAATTATCTGGTGCAATTTCGTGGTCGCAGAACAGATCTGTGGCCAGCAGAATAGCCACAAAATGGTATGTCAATTCTACGATGCAATTCTGCAGTATCAGAATGGATATGCGGCCAGAAGAATGGCCATAAAATGGTCTTCAAATTTTGGGTTGGCTCTTGTCAGATCCGTGCTGCAATTTCGCGGTAGTAGAATGGATATCCGGCTAGCAGAATGCCATAAAATGTTCTTCAAATTTGAAATGCTTCTGATTCATTCCATTGTTATTCCGTGGTCAATGGAACAGATCCACGATAGCATAATGGACCACAGAATCACCATTTTCTACAAAATTCTTCTACAAACTTCACAATGCATTGCACAATCTAAAAATCTGTACTGTGGCATATTAGCTTACGTTGGCACCATAAAAACTTAAATCCTTGGAGAACTTTTATGGGGCCTTACATCCTCCCACTCTTAGGATCATTCATCCTCGAATGAGGGTTAGAGTCCGCCATAAACACCCAACACGACTTAGCCCTTCATTCGCACGCTAGGAGTACCAAATTTGGCTAACTCCCCAAACTTCCAAAAATTCGGCAGAGTTTTCCCTACCTTTAGGCCTATCCACCTTTCAGAGAGCCACAGAAACCAATTCTAACAACACACCCACAACTCAACAAAGCATCACAACATAAAATATCATCAATCTCAACATTACAAGCATTACATTACCAAAATGGCATTCTAACATAAACTGTTCGGGTTTAAAATATTACTCATAGATAGTACGCCTCTAACATTCTTTTAAACACAACCATTGGGTTATACAAAAAGTGGGGACACTTTACTATTCTATCTTCCTCGGCCTCTTAAGTGGCCTCTTCAACATTGATGATTCTGCCATAGCACTTTGACAGAGGCGATCTCTATATTTTCTCAACTTACGAACTTGCCTAACAAGGATGGAAATAGAAACCTCTTCATGGGTCAAACCCTCACAAATTCCAACATTCTCCATAGGGGAAATGAGTGACAAATCCCCAATCACTTGCTTCAACAGGGACACATGAAACGCGGGATGCATGGAGGACAATGATTATGGAAATCAAACTCATAGGCTACTTGGCCTATTTCCTCAAGATTCTACAAGGCCCAATGTGCACTACATTAAATTTACCTTTATAAAACAAAATCGCATAACATCTTCATGGAGAAAATCCTAAGAAACACCCATTCACTTCCTCCCACTCCAAATCTCTAGGACGAATATCCGAATTGGACTTTTGGCGGCCTTCAACCTCCTCCTCCTCCTTATTCTACAATGTGGTTGAATGAATATGACCATAGAGTTTCCTGCCCAATATGTTTTAACATGGAGTGATACTTTTTATATGACTAAACCTTCAACCACAATAGATTTAATACAAATAGGAATAGCGAGGTTCGGGATTGAGCTGGAATTGTTCAAGAACCTGTCAATGTGTTGAGTAGCAGCATTTCTAGGAGTTATATCCTAATAAGTAACAAGGTAGAGCTGGCATAGTTAACCATAGCAATAAAATCATTGATTCAACTAAAAGAGACCTAGAGTCAACTAGTACATATGGATAATGTGAGAACCCTATATATGATTCCAAGATGTAAAAGAAGTGAGTCATTTTAGACATGTGATATATGGAGGCACGACTAGAAGGATAAAGACAATGGCATAGGTTACTCTCCGAGCGAGTAGTCATGAAAGAGATAATGATTTGTTCTTCATGCTATATGCACCCAGTTTGTCAATGATAAGTCTAAGGAGAAATAGCCAAGTACGCGACATAAGATGTCTCCTTGAGTGTAGGGAAAATTAGTTTAACTCAAAATGAGAGATCCTTGCATCATGAATGTGATAGAGGTTTCAAAAATACACGAAGTTGCATTGCGCTCTTAACAATATGACACAGGGAATCTACGCCCCAAGCCCATAAGGTTGAAAAATGGAGGTTGAGCACTTGTAAGGTTATTACTCTGGCAACTTAACCTTTTCAATAGTTGATCATATACGAGAGCACTAGAGATACAATAGACTTGTCCATCAAGTTGAGACGTTCGAAACATGAGTCAAAATCTGGAACATCCACCCCAAGTAGGAAAGGAAAGGTCGCGGTAAGGCTACTTAAGTTCAACCGCACAAGAGTGAGACCATGTAGTTAGGACATCTTAATATTGGGATGAAATCATGCATTACTTAGAGAGGTTCTAATGGTTAATGATGCTCCGGAGGGAAATGCGAAAGATAAACCCTCGTCCACCCAATGATGTGGAATGGTAGGGAAAGTAAATTCTCCGCACATGACAATAATATAGTAAATGATTCTAGAAGCCGAGTGTTAAAGATAACGGAACCCTGGGAGGCACTATAGAGTAAACATGGAAGGTTTGCGAATGTTTATAATGATTTCTTCACGGGTTTTTGACTTAGAAAGTACCCAGATGCTAATGAGGATGAGACAAATATGAGAAATAGATGGTGATGCTACAATAAACCCAAAAGTGCATTTAGACTTGAATGGAGAGCCCCTTAAGACTCCTACAAGAAGGGGAGTGTTAAAGCGACACATGGAAGGATGCGCTCTCTCATGGTTATCCCAAGAAATATTGGGAGACTAGCGCAATGAATGTACACTAAGGAACACAGTCAAAACATGTTGCAAATGTGGAAAGAGACAATGAACACTCGTTATGACTAGACATTTAGTTGCCATAATAACTCTCAAAATTCAATACCACGCCACCTCATTGGTATCTACAATACTGGGAACGAGGTGAGTTACTTATTGTGGATGGAATCAGGAGGACTAAGTGTACACTCAGAAGGTAAACAAGAGGTCATTCTATGACGAATTTGTGAGGATCTCAAATTTCATAGGAAGCCTTATATGAACAAGTGACCCTGTCGAATTAAAATGTATATATGAAGGGTGTTGAGATGTGCTTTTATGTCGCTAGACAGTGAAAAGGGTTCATGATAATGTTCATAAAAAGAGTAAAGTGATTCCTTAAAATTCTATGAGCCACATACACGAGAGAGAGAGAGAGAGAGAGAGAGAGAGAGAGAGTGGTTTAAGAAAGGTCTCAACACAAGGTTACTTTACATTTGACTTGATCTCATGTTGGTTAATGCTAGAAGGGTACGTGCACAAGACTAAAGATGTTGTTCATTTGAAACAGAGAATCCCATAAGACACTTGTCAAGCAATTTCCTTTATTGAGAATTAGGAAAAGCAAGTTAAAATTATTAATCTAGGGTTATAACTTGATTCAAGGAAATAACTATAGAAAAAAATTCCTTAAGAGGTTGTGTGTAAGATAATTGTGGTAAAGAGGCTCCACTAATAATGTATCTCGTTCAAAAAGTAGGTACATGCAATGTAAATGTCGTGTCAAGATCATGTTTATGTTGGCTCTTCAATATATATGCGCAAATATGACAAGGAAAATTGAGGGCGCTCATAATGATGTACTAATGAGTGACTTAGTTGGTCACCTTAGGTTGCCGGGGTAGTGCCTTAACTGATGCCCCTCAACCCCACACCCATAACATGCATTAGTACTATAGCAACATACCCCCGAATGACACCTGCTACACTTCGCTTAACGAGGATGAGGTTTGCTAAGCTGGCTCGCCCCACTGACCTGATATTTACCCTTTTTACATACATCACAAGCATCCCCCAATCCTTCCTCCAGCCCCCATGACAGGAGTAACAATCTCTATATCGGCTTGCTGTGTGAGCCTTTGGAATTGCCCAAGCCTGCCGCCCCTAAAACGCTCTTGAGCATACTTGAGATACGACGCCAAATGGGTGTACCCAGCCTGGGGTATTTATTCTTCTTGTGCCCCCTCACTCCATAACCATAACATATTTCAAGAGTCATCCAACATACACCCAGGTGGCTTTCTTAAAAATCGAACATTCTGGCTTGTTGGTACAAATAACCCTCTTCCATTTCCTAGGTGCTCGCGCCACATGATTCGGTGGGGTGGTGACATTAAGTGGAACAAGGGCATTTACCCTAGTAACTAGTGCTTCCAATCCCTCCACGGATCGACCAATGATCCCAACAAACTCTTGTGCAATCTCCCCCAAAATCAATGGCGGGGTCACTCCCTCTTCACCCCTCCGAACTCGTTGGCTACTCATCTAAAAAAAGAAATACGATGGGTATATTATCTTCCTACCTTGAGCTCTATAGGATGATCTAGGATTTCAAAGAAGGGTGACATTCCTAAATGCCCAAGTAGCTTCCTAATTATAGATGTGGTCGACAACACACCAATAATAAGGACTCGACTAGACACGGCTCTGAGACATCCTAGGATACTTTAAAAACCTTAGGCTCTGATACCAAGCTTGTCACGCCCCGACCTTGTGGAGCGCGCCCGACACTTGACCGAGACATCCCAGTGAAGCAAGCCTACTTGTTCCCTTCTACCCAACCTTACCCATTAACAATTTAAGGATCAGTAACAAGAAATAGAAATGAGAAGAGTAAAGTGTACCACATCCTTTCTCCATTACTTATAGGAGCTTCATTTACAATTCCAAAATATTATAAGTTTATTATTACGAGGAGAAAATATATTTGACAACTACAACATTTCTAGTTCATTACCCAAATCAATCACCACCCACAGTATGTCTATGGAGCCTCTAAGTGTAATAGAAGAGTAGTATGAAAGTGTTGGTGACAAGGCCCGGCTATACCTAAAAACACAACGACAATATCAAGTGACAGAAGGACCCAAAATAGAGTACATCTCACAAAAATCTGCTGAGTAGAGGGTAACTGCTAACGAGGATCAAAGTTGCCTACTGACGAAGCACCTGCATCCATGTAACGACCCGATCGGTCGTTTTATGTAATTGTGCCTCGTTACCCTTTTTTATGCCTCACACATGTGTGCTTATGGTTATGACTTGCGGGACCGGTTAGTTTCGTTCAGAGAAGCTTTCGGGTTGATTTGGACCCTTTGATTCTTGACTTAGAAGTTTAAATTAGAATTATTGACCAAACTTTGACTTTTGTGAAAACGAACGCGGAACTGTGTTTTGATGGCTCTGACATATTTGTATTGTGACTTTGGACTTGGGCGTATGCCCGGAATTGATTTCGAAAGTCCGTAGGTCGATTTGTGTTGCTTTGCCAAAATTTGGCAATTTAAAGTTGAAAGGTTTGACCGTAGGTTGACTTTTAGCTATCAAGCTCGGAATTTGATTTTGGAACATGGAATATGTCAGTTATGGTATTTGGAAGATGCCTGCAAAATTTAGTTTCATTTGGAGTTGGTTTGATAAGATTCGGACGTTTAGTCATAATTTTAGAAATTTTGAACTTTACTTTGAGATTCATGCGTTTTAGAGTTCAATACGTAGTTTTAGATGTTATTTTTGTATTTTGATCGCGCCAGGTGCCAGCGAGTTGGTATGATATTATTAGACTTGTGTGCATGTTTTGTTTGGAGCCCCGAGGGCTCGGATGAGTTCCGAACATGTATCGAAATGGTTTTGAACTTTAAATGAACTGCTGGTGTGCTGGTGCTCAGTTACCAAATTGCGAGCACCAGCCTCGCAATTGTGAAGGTATCATTAGGGGGTCAGATATCGCAAATGCAACTTCCCCTTTGCATTTGGGAAGCCAACAGGATTTTAGCTTGGTTCGCATTTGCGAACAAATGTTCGCTTTTGCAATGATGGCTAGTTCGCAATTGCGAAGCCTTTTCTCACAATTGTGAGGATGCATGAGGCTATCAGGGTTCACAAATGCGAGCCCTGGTCTGCAATTGCATGGGTTCGCAAGTGCGACATCTGCAGCTAGTTAAAGGGCTAGGAGATGGGATTTTTTAAAACATTCTCTCATTTTTGAACCTTGGACTCGGTAGGAAGCGATTTGCAGAGGGAATTTTCACATACAAACTTTGGGTATGTGATTTTAATCTATTTCTAATCATATTTCATAACATATCTTAAATTTTAACATCAAAATCATATGAATCAAAGTAAGAATTTGTGAAAGTTCATTAAGTTTTGAAAAATAAGAAATTGAGTTTTGAGAGTCGATTTGGACTCTAATTTTGAAACTAATCACATATATGAACTCGTGGGTCATGGGTAGACGGAATCTACCGTTGGACCCGGTTTATGACCGGACGAGCCCCAGGTTGACTTTTTCGGGAAAAGTGTAAAGATCATAGCTTTTTCTATTGTAATTGATTTCCCTTGCATTGTTTGATGATATTAAGTCAATTTTAGTTAGATTTGAGCCGTGTGGAGGCGAGTTTTAGGGGAAAAGCTATTTTCGAGTGTTAAATTAGCCTAATTGAGGTAAGTGTCTTGCCTAACTTTGTATAGGGGAACTACACCTTAGGATTGGTATTGATTGATTCATTTGTGTTATGTGAAAGCCGGCAAGATGACGAGTGTGTACATGGGTTGTACGTGGTATTTGACCGGTTTAAGCTACTTAGACTCTTTCCATTCTTTAATTGAATTGTAGTATCATGTTCTAAATTCTCATAGTCAATCTATTCTTACTTGTGTTAGTCTTTCATACATGCATTAAATGATTTCATTAATACTTGTTCTACATTCTAATTGATAAATTGCTCTCATGCCTTAGTTGAACTTGTTGCCTCTATTAATGTTGCATATTATCTCTTTCATTGTTGATTATCATTATTTGAAGTTATTGTTCGTGTTATCTCTTTCATTCTTGATTATCATTATTTGAAGTTATTGTTCATGTTATCTCTTTCCATGTTGATTTCCATTATTTGAAGTCATTGTTATACGTTATCTCTTCCATTGTGAGTTATTCTTATTTAATATCATGATTATACATTAACTCATTGTTGAGTTGTGGTGTTGAAGTTATGAAAGCCATTATCACATTGAGGCGAAATTGTTATTATTGAAATATCTTCCTTGTTGACCATTTTACATTCATTGTTGTTGTTGATACTCTTGTACCCGTTGTGGTGGAGCCATGGCTTATTGTGTGGAAACATTGATATTGTTGATTGTTGGCAAGTTGTGACATATGGGCACTTGTAGTGCAAGTTATTATTGTGATGTGATATTGACGCACATGTGGCGGTATAAGGCTTGGGGTTAATGTGCATAAGGACAAGGTGGGACGTATGTGCGTGTTGCTTGTAAGGGAACTACGTGAAGCCACGTTGCGTCATAAGGTGGGCTAAAGCGCATGTAGCTATTCCAGGAAAATTGTTTTCAAAACCTATTTCAAATGTAAGGCTCACGCAGCGGTATATGTAAAGATTGTGATTGAGATTGTAAATTGTGAATACGAGGCGGTACCTCGGTTGTGATTATTGATACATATACACGAGGTGGTACCTCGGTGGCGATTCATATTGTACACAAGACGGTACCTCGTTGTGATTCTTGTTGTTTTGTTCTTCCTTGTTTTTGTCAGTTATTGTCCGAATATGATCATTGTGGTTCTCTTTAGCTGATTTCTTTATGTTATTTCCATGCTTACAATTCTGGTATTAGTTCCTGCTGTTAACTATTCCGTATCAGTTATTTATCTGCTTTCCATTATTTAACCTTATTACGTTTTCATACTGTTTATTTATATCCTAATAGGTGTCTTGACCTAGCCTCGTCACTACTCTACTTATTGGGTACCATTGTGGTGTACTCATATTACGCTTCTACACATCATTTTGTGCAGATCCAGGTATGTCTGCTCGTGCCGAATACTAGCTTTGAGTTGTGTTACTGTGTTTGGGAAACTTCAAGGTATACCTGCTCCATGTCCGCAGGGCTCGGAGACACCTTTCTCATTCCTTATTTCCTTGTAATTTCATTCAGACAATGATGTAGTAATTATTTTAGTTCACTCTATAGAGCTTACGACTCAGTTCCACCGGTTTTGGGGAGTGTACTGTTGTTGATTCTATTTTCAGGAGTTTATATCGGTTATTCATTTTTGTTTTTAGTATTTTGTTGATTATTCCTATCAAGTTATATTGAATGTTAGGCTTACCTAGTCATAGCGACTAGGTGGCATCACGACATCCTACTGAGGGAAATTGGGGTCGTGACAATCCATTAAAGATGCAACGCCCCCGGCAAAAGGGACGTTAGTACATATGAAATAGTACTAGTATGTAAATCCAAATACCCTCTCATGGAGTAGAGTACCAACATAAAAGGAGGTAAACATGAAATCAATAAAGAACTCAAGTAATACTAAATTCCAAGTTAAAACATAATCAATTCCAATTAAGTATTAACAATTTTGGTTGGGAGATCATTAGCCACCGATCATCTCACCATGCATGAGACATGGAGTCCGATCATAACTCGATCGGCGAATGAATATGGATCGACATGTGATGCGAATCAAATACAATAATAAGAAAAAGGAACCACCATGGGCCCGACAAGGCGTCCGATCGCCACCCGATTGGCTAGGTCATCTCCCCGCATATGTCGTGTGAGTCGACATCAACTTTTGCTTGCAATCATCTCATCCCAATTAAGGGGAATAATTCAATACAATATACCATGAGAATCCATCCCTCAATCAACTCCTACACCGGCACGTGTAGTTTCAGGTGTAGGCCTTTACAATCCACCTTTCCTCGGCTCGCTAATGATACTCCCAAAAATATTTTTGTATAGAAAGGGAATAGAAATATAAATGTATTCAATTCATAGCATTTCATACAATATATAGCTTCATTAGCACTTTTAACCATTCACAATGTCACGACCCAAACTGAAGGGCCATGACTGGCACCTGGGCCATACTTGCCGAGCACCAGCATACATTTTATCTAACCTTTCTTATTATCTATAAGGGTCAACGAGATCAAAATAAATGGTAGACATGAATCATGAACAACCAACAATGAATGTCATGAACATATATAACATGGGCCGACAAGGCTGTCATGAAACTATAATTAAGGTACGAGTTGACAAGCTGCCATGAGAGACTATACAACAAAAATCAGTCGACAAGGATTTCCAAACTATACATGAGTCGAAACCTGTCTATGAGGCTCTAAAGGAACATAAGTGCTGCAATATTGCTGGAACGCCCCGACATACCCATAATGTCTACAACAAAAGTGCATACCAAGACCACGGCAAGTCCGAAGAAAGGATCTCGGCAATAACCATTGAACTGGGGCAGCCTACTATGGTGGGGGTGCTGCGTCTACTTGTCTATCAGGACCTACAGCACGACATGCAGCGTCCACAAATAAAAGGGACTTCAGTACGAATAAGGTACCGAGCATGTAAGGCAAGAAAGCTAAATAAGAACAGTAATGTAAGCAGGGATAAGGAATATCCAACCTGTAACATCTGAGTGCCTCTGAGGGCGACTGACATGAAATGCATCATATATATATATATATATTGCACACACACACACACATGCATACATATACTTTTAAAAACATATGCCTCTGTGGGTATCATCATCATCCATCATATCGTACCCGGTCGTAATAGGCTCGATAAAAACGTACTCGACCATCATAAGGCTCGGTAGAATCGTACCCGGCCACGTGGAGCTCGGTAAAATCCAACTGATCAGTGGTTGCACAATAGGTTCTGTACCCGTCCGACTATAGTGCGGCTCGATAGAGTAAAATAGGCACATATATATAATGCATGTTGGATTCATTGGAATCACATTCTGAACCTTTCGGAGTGACGTAAGGTTTGGTAACCTTCGTACATATTATTAGGACTAACTCTTCGTCATGGATCTTATAAGAATCATGAAGTACCAACAACATTGATAACATAATAATAAGAGAAGTAACATCAACATCAATCGTTCCATAAGAAGGGAAACAATATAAGTACTGCTAGCTTCTAAGAGTGGAGTATCTTTGGAAGCTCGTTCACTACACTATGTACAATCGGAGTCATGCAAAAGAAGGAAAGGGATAGCCTCACATACCTTGTATATGTTGCCCAACCTCAAGCTATGCAAATGTCATGACTCCTTAGTCTACAATAACAGAAATGATACTATTGTTATCGTTTGAGCATTGTAACTATTATATATCGACCGCAACCTATTTTAGGATGAAACGCACAGCACCTATTCTATTTATATGAATTCTCACAAGTTAAAAAAATCATAAAAAAGCCCAAACAACATCAATAATAATCATATTAAGCCTCCCAAAACAATCCACCAACCAACAACATTACTAACAAGCCTTTCGATAGATATCTCACAAATTCTAGCTTCAACGACTTAGCCGCAACTTGGAAAATATTAAATACATGTTGAGTAAGAGGTTCCTTACCTTTAAAAATATAGAACAGCTCCAACTTGACCTTACTTCACCATGAAATATCCTTCCAATGCTTCCACAAGAACAAGGAAGCAAAACTAGCAATCAATTCGGGTTTTTTAGCATTAGAATCACTTTGGAAGACTTGAAATTGATGCAGGCCACCCTGATCAAGATACGTTTGTTCCTTCGAGACCATTCACGAGGAGTCAAGCTAAGGAACTTCATGATGCACATTTAATGGTGAAGAAGAGCCAGGCGTTGATGATACACTTTGTGTGAGGCGTTGAAGATATTTGTATTGAAGATGCACTTGTGTGATGTTGATGATGCACATTTGTGTGTATGTTATATTTTTATGTTGTTATGGAAGGCTTTGATTCTTTGTTTGGGGTCCTGCGTGACCATAAGGAGACTTAGCCAAATTATTGGCCTTTTTGTTAGTTGTTCTTTTCCTAGTTGATTTAGGTAAAGGCTCATTCTATATAAGTCTAAAGACTACATTATTTCCAGTACCTTAAGCGCCATATAAGTCAAAAGCTATCCTGAGACCTAAAAAAGCAAGGTCGAAATCCATCCCTCTTTTTCCTGCATTTGACTAGTAGGGCTAATGAAACACCCTTTGATCTATGTCATGGAAAGTTCAGCTAGGTCTGATTAGAAGTTAAAAAATGAGTGGAGCGAGGGGCTTTAGAGGGAAAAAAGGGGGGGCGAGCTTTAATTGAAGTCCCTTCAACTCGGCCTTTCTTCGCTGTGTGAATAAGGTCTTAGTTTGTATGGGCATTCGGGGCAGGCCGCAATAAGCCGCTAGTCGAAGGTTTAGACCAATCACAATTCATCACTATCTTGCCCACTTCCAATTTATGACTGGCTATTATATAAGTGTTGACCTAAGCCCATGCGCAGGGGCTTGGCTCCCGAACCGTACGTGAGCTGTCTCGATTGGAACTGGAAGTTCCAGAACAGGTGGTTGGTATACCACAATAATAAACTTTCATTTATTTTTTTTTATTCGGATCAGATTTATGTTGGCTTCGTTGGGAGGCTCGCGTAGTTTGTTACGTCATCTCCAAAAGGATAAGTTGTGTTGGAATTGATAAAGTTCCGTGGAAAGCTCCGGAGATTCTATGGGAAATTGAAAACATCGAGGTAAGTTATGGCTTATAAATAGGAAGATGAGGAGATAAGGGGTGAAGGATATTCATGATATTCGGAAAAATTTATGTTCATTCGTTCTGCTCGCAGAGCGGTATACCGAATAAAAAAAGAGACTACCTTACTTAAGCAATTCTTCTTATTCTTATTCTTTCTAAATTGAAGTTCCTATATTGGTTTTTTCTTTCTTTTAGGAATTGCTCTGGCCCCAGGTCCTTCCTTTCTATTCCTCGGTAAGCTGACTGTGGGAGCATGGGGGGCAATATCCGCTTTTAACTGATAGAAAGCATCTCCCTTTTGTCCCTCCTGACCGAACACGCCAAAAAAATCACAATAGAAAAAGTTGTTCTTGCCGGAAGAGTAGCGTCGAAGACATCTTTATCTAAGGAGGAGGCTTCATTGTCCGGCTCCTCATAAATGATGTTAGGATCGGCCGGCTCATCCTCGGAATCCAAAAAGAAAATAGAGATAGAACGGAATCACTTTGTTTCAGTGACATATCTAATCAAACTGAATAGGATTTGAAGAGCTGTCACGATCATTCACAAAAATTCCCCTCTTGAAGTTGTAGCTACTCGGTCAGCGAATTGTAACTGGAGCTTATGGAACTGCTTATTCACAAAGCCTTATTTTAGGCAGGCAGCTTGCTTCTACAACTCATGTATGAACAGCAAAACTCATGCAAATTGACCTGGATGATCCCTGGGGAGGAGGGGGCATAAAACTCGTGATAGAAGGACAACTTCCCTTTCGCTGAACGGAATCAATAGAATTTCTTGGTGACTAGACACCACTGCTTAAGGAGGATTGGCAATAGAGGTATAAACTCCCATGGTAAGACTTCTCACTATAAGTTCCCCCTTATCTTTTTCAATGCTTTGGGGATCGGGCACAACAAGAAGGAGCTCCGCTTTTTTCCCTAACGCGATCAGGCCTACGAGAGATATTCAACAAGCGCCACTCAACTGCGCAAACTAAGCCCTCCATAGAAGTTCAAGGAAGTAAAGCTACATACTACTAGAAAGAGATGTGCTTTTTCCTTTCTATTTCTTGTGGGCTATTGATTTTGGGTTGAGACTTTGGTGACCTCGTCTTAAGATAAGATATAGGCAATAAGACTTTAAGCGCACCTGAGCACCTTTGCCCATAGAGAATACTGGGGACGAAAGTCTCTGGGGGGGGTTCTACGGAGCAAGTCTCCCATTGCTTTCATAAACATGTGGGGACAACCCCCCCCCCAAAAAAAAGGTCCATAATTGAAGAATTTTTCTTCATCGACTGTCAGTTTTTTACTAGGTGGCCGATGTATTTAATGCTTTGGTTTTCGTAGGAAAGGGTAAGGGTTCCAAACTTAGCGTGAATACTTGCTTTAACATAGGCGGATAAGGGATACAGAAAGAATAGATTCAGGTAGGATGCCCGGTTCTAGACAAAGCTGCAGGGGTTACCACCACATCCTTTCCCGATAGACTTGAAGTTCTTCATAGGCAGGCGGGGTAGAAAATCTTCTCTCAACAAGAGACAGACCAGAGATGAAAGAGGAAGGTATTCGATTTAAAAAAGATACGGCAGTCAGAACAGCTTCAGTCCAAAATTGAATAAGGAAAGATTTAAGCTACAAGCCTTAGCAACCGCTTTCCTGTAGACCTTATGTAGAAAAAAAAAAAAACAGCGAAGAAAACAAGACACTAACTTGTTGCATAACTCGCTAGCGCTAGTGCACTACGGCTTTTCAGCCTCCTGCAGGTCCCTTCATTCCCTCCGCCTTACACGGACTTAAAAGACTACCTAAGGTGGATTAGTGAGCACTAAAGTTTAAGGATAACTGTAGGTCAATGGCTACCTAAGGAAACTCTGATTCTATCCACCCCCCGGCTGGGAGGCATCTACCTCATCCAACCTTCTCTGGCCCCAAGTCCTTCCTTTCTATTCCTCGGTAAGTAGACCATGGGAGCATGGGGGGCGATATCCGCTTTTGACTGATAGAAAGCATCTCCCTTTTGTCCCTCCTGACATAGAAAAAGTTGTTCTTGCCGGGATAATAGCATCAGAGACATCTTTATCTGAGGAGGAGGCTTCGTCGTCCGGCTCCTCATAAATGATGTTAGGATCGACCGGCTCATCCTCGGAATCCGAAAAGAAAATAAGTCAGGCATGAAAGCCAAGTGAAGTGACCAGAGGGTTAGGGTGCGGTGCCAATTCTTAAGAGTGGTGTGAGGCACGGTGCTTACCGATCTCGTACTAAACGAAACGACTTTCACTTTTCATAATAAAAATGAAAGAAAGTCAACCTATTCCTCAAATTGCAGTCAGTATTGCTACCTCTTTAATTGCCGCCCCCTACTTGCTCATTCGCAATTACTACCACCAGAATGTCGCCCCTATCTGGGGCTTATGCACTCCACGACTTTCTTATGTTATGGGGTCTCGAAGACTGAATTTAGCTGCCAACCCAAAAACAATCCAACTACACCGGAATGGATGCTACAAAGTCCTCCAGCTTTTCATACTTTTGGAGAACTTCCAGCTATCAAGGAGACGAAAAGCTATGTGAAGTAAAATAAGAAAAGGTCATCGATTGCTACTAAGAACCTAACAAAAATATTCAAAATGTGGGTTAAAAAATCACTTGTGTATGTCGGGATTGAGAATTGGGGGGCTGCGCCCTACACCGTCATCCTAAGCCTCGCTATGAGAACTGACGCTTTCTAACTCTCTATGAGGAGTGAAAGCCGAAAAGTTTTGCTGTTTCAATGAGTTGGTGCCCGATGTTTCGACCAAGGAACAAACAACAACAAAAAAAACCATTCCCTGCAAAAGGGATGGGACCCCCGACCGCGCTTATGACTCGTCCGTATCGTCTCTCGTGCCGTATCTATTCTCGTTTAGGTCGACCGCTTTACAATGGCTAAGTTTTTTTCGAGAGAGGCAGAGTTAGACTTTACTGAATGACTTACCACGCTTTTTGGGCTTGACTCTTGTGGGATGTGCTCAGCCGCCTCCAACTCTTTCTGTGGGTCAGACGCGGAGTATCCCCTGTTTTAGTGAAACCCTGGGAGTTGTCGGCGGCTCGACAATCTTTATTCCAAAGGTTTACCAAGGTGAAGCTTTTGACAGGTATTCTTTTATTTATTTGTAGGTTTCTCTACTTCAGGCTCTTCCGAGGGCCTTTTTTAAGGTGAGGTTCTATAGTTTGAGGGTTACTTATGTTTTCCTCTCCCCTTCCCCGTGTTTGGAAGCCCTCGGCCAAACGAGTATTTTACAGAGAGCCGACAAGGAATTTCATTAATAACTGGCCGTTTTGATCTTTTGGAACTACTCGATGAATTTAGTAGATCATTTTAGGAGGCCCTAATGACTATAGATCGAACCTATCCAATTTTTACAGTACGATGGTTGGTTTCACAAATTCTAGTCTTTCTCGATCGCTAGCTAAGCGTGCCAAACCATCTAAGCTAAGTCCTATTTGTCAAAGAAGATTTTCAGTCCTCCGCTCTACCAAATGTAAAGAGAAGAACTACAAAAAAAAAAAAAAAAGCAAAAGCCTAGTACTGGAAAAGCCAATCAATCTTTAGGATGCTTTTCAACTAATTTGACATGGAAAAACCGATGCGACCCGCAGTATGAGTCTAGCTTATTGATACGTTTGAGAAAACTCTACTTGAATCCATTTAATCGAATGTTACTCGGTAACTCACTTGTATCCTTTTGTATCAATGAATGAAATGAGCAGTTGGTCAGATCTAGTATGGATCGTACATGGATGGTAGTTGGAGTCGGCCTTTCGGTCTAGTAGCTGGTTACCTCCTTTCCTTCGAAGTCTTTGTCGAGCTTATCCCCCTTTCCCAGCTAGAGCTGTTTGTATATAGTTCAACTGCAACCCTTGTTAGCCAAGTTGAGAGCGTTGAGGCTTTCATCTAAACAAAGAGGGAGGCCCAGCTGGTGCTTTTTTCTGTGTTAGCCAGGTGAAAGGCTTGCTTGACTATAAATAGAGTAGTGTATTAAGTAAGGAACTACTAAAACCTCTATTCCCGTGTCAACTCAAGAAATTCTAAAGCTATTTAGAGTTGTTATTTCTAACTAAGTCGGAAGGAGGGCTCTGGGCAAAGAGCAACTCGAAAGTACTTTAGTTCAATCCCAGTAATGAAAGACGTGACTTCAGGAGTGGATTTCCTTCAATCAATCGAAAAATCTATCAAGACCTAAAAAAAAGAATACCATATCCCAAGGAGTCTTTTTATTTTGCATATCTCGAATTTAGAATTCTCCTCACGCTTTTTTCATCACGATTTTCTCTTCGAGAACACTCGCCTCGTCGATTCTTCCCCTTGTTCCTTTTATCTTGAATTTCTTGATTGATTAAAAACCATTCTTGAAAACCCTAGTTGAAATCTTGAAGCTAGTACACGTTAATCTTGGATTCTTGAAGTTCTTGGATGCCAATTTGTAGTTCTTGAAGCAATTCACGTTAATATTGAAGGGGTTCTTGAAGATTTGACCATTCTTAACAAGTTGCATTGAATTCTTGAAGTTCTTGAACATCAACTTGTTGTTCTTGAATTTCTTGTTAAAAATGTGTAAGAGGCTAGGAGAAGGAGAAGAAATAAGAAATCCTAAGCCTAGTCCAAGAGGGAAACAACTCCTAATCCAAAAGGAAGAAGTTTCAAGGAATTGTTTTCTATTGGGACAAGGAGAAGAAGAGCGATTTCCATTTGGACAAGGAAAGAGGGCCGAAAGTTAAGAGGGAAGGAAAGAGAATTGGTCCTCTCCAAACTAGAGTGGGAAAGTCTCTAAAATTTCTTTATTTCTTGAATTTCCTTACTTCTTTGATTACACTACTTCTAATTAGTAATTCTTAGGTAATTTTCTTACTTAAGTTAATTACCAATTTTTGAGCTTGTAGGATCTCGTGCTAAAACCCAGAATTTTCACCTTCGTAGTTAATTCTTGGCTTCTTGTGCTTACTTTAAAAAGTTGTCAGCCTATAGAGTCACATAAATTCACTCACCCCGAAGAGAACTAGTGAACTTGTGAACTTGAAAGGTCGTTGAGGAACTTGATCAATTAGAGGAAGCCATTTTGAGGACAAGTTTGAAAGATCCTACCCGAAATATAGAGTGAACCCGAGAGTCATCCAAAAGTGAGAGAGGAATTTTACTAACCTTAACACATTCTCTAGTCTTATTTCTTTTGCAAGTACATGGCTACGGAAGGAGACAAGGTTGTAACCGACATTACTTTAGCCGAGCTCTTAGCTGAAGTAAGGGCAATTAGCGCCTGAATGGAGAATTTTGAAAAATCTACTAGCAGTCAGAAACATGCCGGAGAAGGAACTAGTGATGGTTCCACCCTCAGACCCAACCAGTTTGCAGAAGTGGCTCGCCAAAACTAGTTGAGGGACGGAGGTTCTCAAAATGTAAGGACCTTGGGAATTCCCTGGGGTATTATACCACCATTAATGCCAGCCCGGAGAAATATAGCACTCGTCGGGGAAATGAGGGCAGCCCGTGAGGATGATCAACCTGAGTTTGAGAAGTTTTATGATGACGATCTAGGGCAGCGGGACCCGAGGGTGAGGCAACTGAATGGGGGCCGAGACTACATGAGAAGAAGTGGTTTTAACCGTGGTCCGAAAGGGAGACTTAGAGGTTTTGGTGGAAGGAATTTAGAGCCCGAGTTTGATGAATATGCTGAACATTATGAGGGCTTCCAAACAATCCATGGTGGCCGAGAAAATTGCCGTGATAATGGCTTGAACAGTGTCAAGGTTACTATCCCTGCATTCAAAGGAACTAGTGATCCTGACTGATTTTTAGATGGAGACGTCAAGTTGAGCAGATATTTGAAATTAATGATATGACGGAGGAAAAGAAGGCTAAATATGCCATCGCTGCTTTTGAGTCCTATGCTTCTACTTGGTGGGAGGCTAAGAAAATATCCCGAGCTAGACATAACCAGCTTGCACGCATAACATGGGGGGAATTGAAGCAAATAATGATTTGTAAGTATGTCAACCCAAGGCACAAACAAGAGCAATTACGAAGGTTATATGATTTGACAAGGGTTAAAGTCCGTGAAATAATATTATGATGACTTTGAGAAGAACCGCCTATCACTTGACATGGAAGACAAAGAAGAGAATGAGGCTATCATACGGTTCAAGAATGGGTTGAATCATGATGTCTCCAAGCAGTTGAGGCTACATGCATTTGTTGCTCTTCATGATGTGTTCCTAGCTGCCATTGAAGTTGAAAAGATGATTAAAGAAGGCAAGGCAGCTCTCTATATTGGAGGTTACGATTCCACTACCATATGTCGAAACAAAGAGTGGAGGACACCGAACACTGGGGGAGCAATCCCAAGCCGGGAGCTTAAGAAGCCAACTGAGAGAGTGGCACCAAAAATTGACCCTAAGGGGTCTGGAGGTAACTGTAAAACTCAACTCAACTCTCCTAATTCATCTTCCTTTCAATGTCAAAAATGTAAAGGCTATGGGCATTTTACTAAGGATTGTCCTACACGAAGGACCATCTAATTCTTGATTATGGTACTGTCTGTGAGGTAGAGAGTGATAAGGAGATTGAGGAAGATAAGGGGGCTGATTTGGTTGAGTGTGACGAAGAGGTATTGGAAGATGAGGGAGTGAATATGTTCTTAGTGGTGCGTAGGAATTTGAGTACTATGAGCGTAAAGGAGGAAGGAGATGTGCAGCGTGAGAAATTGTTTCATGCTAGATGTAGGGTGAAGGGAAAGGTGTGCTAGATGATAATTGATTCAGGTAGTTGAACTAATGTAGTGAGCCACACGTTGGTGACTCAACTTGACATACCTACAATAAAACATCCCCATCCTTATAGGTTGCAATGGTTAAGCGAGTGTGGTGAGTTGAAGGTAGTAAAGCAGGCGCATATTAAATTCAAGGTGGGAGCTTATCAAGATGAAATCTTGTGCGATGTAGTGCCTATGCAGGCGTGCCATTTATTGTTGGGCAGGCCTTGGCAGTTGATAGGTGTGTTTTTCAAGATGGAAAGGCCAACACTTATACGGCCAAGCTGGAGGGCAAGAGTTATGTACTCAAGCCCTTGACACCTAAACAAGTCAGTGATTATTACAAGCACATAAGAGCTGAAAGAGGCGGCTAGAGCTAAGTCTCCTATGGAGGCTACAACCGAAGCCGTGGACCATACCAGTACATCCACCCTGCCAGATAATATTTTTGCTATGAATGCAACCAGGTGAGTATTTGCGAGGTAATGATAGTTCTAAACTGTTAATTTGCCTAGTTCATAAGGGTGTTTACTTGAGTTCTAATGATGAAGTTTCTACTAACATTCACCCCTTTCCTAGTGTTATGATGTCTTGCAGGAATATGGGGACATGTTCCCCGAGGAGATGCCGAGTAGATTGCCTCTGTTGAGGGGGATAGAACACCAAATTGACTTTGTTCTGGGGTCACAAATTCCTAACAAACCCGCCTATCGAAGCAATCCACAAGATACTAAGGAGTTGCAACGGCAAGTGGATGAGCTGTTAACTAAGGGGCTGGTTCGTGAGAGTCTGAATCTGTGTGCCATGCCCGTGATCTTGGTTCCAAAGAAAGACGGCACCTGGAGGATGTGTGTTGATTGCCGAGCCGTCAACAAAATAACGGTAAAGTATCGTCATCATATCCCTATATTAGATGACATGCTAGATGAGTTAAGTGGTTCAAGTGTGTTTTCCAAAATTGATCTTAGGTCCAGTTACCATAAAAACCGTATGAAACCGGGTGATGAGTGGAAAATTGCATTCAAGACCAAGTTTGGTCAGTATGAATGGTTGGTGATGCCGTTTGGTCTCTCCAATGCACCTAGTACTTTCATGTGCCTAATGAACCATGTACTTAAGTCGTTTATTAACAAGTTTTTGGTCGTCTATTTTGATGATATCCTGATTTATAACCGAATTTAGATGACCATGTTGATCACTTAAGGCAAGTACTTGATGTTTTGAGGGCTGAGAAGCTTTATGTTAATTATAATAAGTGTGCCTTTTGTGTGGAGAGAGTTGTTTTTCTGGGGTTTGTAGTAAGTGTTAATGATGTTGAGGTAGATGAATCTAAGGTTGAAGCTATTAGAGATTGGCCTACTCCTACTACTGTTTCGCATATTAGGAGTTTCCATGGATTAGCTAGTTTCTACAGACACTTTGTTAGGAACTTTAGCACCATAGCAGCACCACTCACCGAGTTGGTGAAGAAAGACACGCCCTTTGTGTGGGGGGAGCCGCAGGAGAAGGCTTTCCAAGAGCTGAAACGTAGGCTTAGTTCTGCCCCGTTATTACAATTACCTAATTTTAGTAAGGCGTTTGAAATTGAGTGTGACGCCTCGGGGATGGGAATTGGAGTGTGATGCCTCGGGGTGGGAATTGAAGCCTATTGCCTAGTTTAGTGAGAAGTTAAAGGGGGCTGCCTTGAATTACTCTACGTATGACAAATAGTTGTATGCCCTCGTGAGAGCTCTAGCTCATTGGCAACAATATTTATGGCCTAAGGAGTTCGTAATTAGGAGTGATCATGAGTCATCAAACATCTTAGAGGCCAAAAGAAGCTGAAGAAACGGCATGCCAAGTGGGTTGAGTTCATTGAGAGTTTCCCTTACGTAATTCATTACAAGAAGGGAAAGGAGAATGTAGTGGTTGATGCGCTCTCTAGGAAGTTTGCTTTCGCTATCACATTAGCATCTAGGCTGATGGGTTTTGAGAGTATTAATTCTATGTATATGCATGATCCTAAGCTTAAGATGTGTGTGACGCCATAGCCAGTGGGCAGCGAGTTGAGAAATATCAATGGCATGATAGGTACCTTTTTAAGAAGGGGAGAGTTTGTATACCCGAGTCTTCATGGCGAGAGTTGTTGGTGCGTGAGGCACATTGTGGGGGCTTGATGGGACACTTTGGGGTAGATAAGACCTTGGCTATATTAGGGGAGTAGTTTCATTGGCCTAAGATGAGGCGAGATGTGGGGCGAGTTTGTGGAGCTTGTTTCGACTGCAAACGAGCTAAGTCTAGGTCTAGTAATCATGGTTTATATACTCCCTTACTCGTTCCTACTAGTCCTTGGGTAGATATTTCTATGGATTTCGTGATGGGGCTGTCTCGTTCTAGAGCTGGTCATGATAGTATTTATGTGGTTGTTGATAGGTTCTCTAATATGGCTCATTTCATTCCTTGTAAAAAATGTGATGATGCACAACATGTTGCTTCTTTGTTTATTGCTAATGTGTTAAAGTTGCATGGTGTGCCTCGTATTATTGTTAGTGATAGGGATGCAAAGTTTTTGAGTCACTTTTGGAAGTGCTTGTGGGGTGCTCTTTGCACCAAACTGTTGTTTTCTACATCTCATCATCCACAGACTGACGGTCAGACTGAGGTTGTTAACTGAACTTTGGGAGCTCTTCTTCGAGCTATGATCGAAGGGAAGGCAGGGACGTGGGCTGATAGATTGCCTATTATGGAGTTTACTTATTATAGAATTGTACATAAAATGACTAGTATTACTCCATTTGCTTTAATCCCTTGATTCCACTTGATCTTACTCATTTGTCGAGAGATGCAATTATTAGTGTTGATGGTGAAAATCGGGCAGCCGTGTTGCTCGAATTGCATGCTAAGGTGAGGAAGACTTTGGAGGAAGCTTATGAGAAGGTGGCAGTCAAGAAGAATAAAGGGAGAAAAAAGCTGGACTTAAAGAAAAGTGATTGGGTTTTGGGTGCACTTCCGAAAGGAGAGGTTTCCGAACCACAGGAAGGGGAAGTTAGCTCCACGAGGAGATGGTCCATTCCAAGTGCTGCAGAAAATCAATAACAACGCCTATGTTATAGACCTGCCTGGTGAGTATAGTGTTTCTAAGACATTCAATATTTCTGATTTAACCCCTTGTGTTGCAGGTAGTGCCGCTTTGAAAGATGAAGATGGTTCGATTTCGCGGACGAAATCTTCTCAAGAAGGGGAGGATGATGCAGGCCATCTTGATCAAGATACGTTTGTATCTTCGAGACCATTCACGAGGAGTCAAGCTAAGGAACTTCATGATGCACACTTAATGGTGAAGAAGATTAATGGTGAAGAAGAACCAGGCGTTGATGATACACTTTGTGTGAGGCGTTGAAGATATTCGCGTTGAAGATGCACTTGTGTGATGTTGATGATGCACATTGGTGTTTATGTTGTATTGTTATGTTGTTATGGAAGACATTGATTTTTTGCTTGGGGTCCTGCGTGATCATAAGGAGACTTAGCCAAATTATTGGCCTTTTTGTTAGTTATTCCTTTTCTAGTTGATTTAGGTAAAGGCTCATTCTATATAAGCCTAAAGACTACATTATTTTCAGTACCTTACATTATAATCAATACACAAAAACCGGCGACCTCCTTAGGTTCTCCAAAACTCTCTGTGTGTGAACTTGTCCAATTTTTGGTGTGATTCCAAATTGAACTTGTTCCTTTTCTTGATCAAATAATTTGCAAGTCCATCGTTGTCTTGAGGGTTGTTTGATATAGTATAGGTTCTCCTTGACTTCATCAAGAAGGTAAGTAGACTAGTTCCTACTTGTTGTCTTGATAGATCATTGAGCATCTTGCTTTTATCCTTGTTTTCTTGTTTTTGAATTCCTTATTGCATCAGAAATCACCTAGAATTGATAGTAAAAACTTGAGTGGGTATTTTACAGAACTTAAACCACTTAAAAAAACCTCCCACACGAGCTGGAACCACCCAAAAATCAGCAACAACGAGAAGAATAAGAAACTTACTAGTGCCACGGGATTCCCGACACTTGATTTGTGTTGTTTGCCCTTTGTTTGGGTCTTGGATTATGAGAGAACCTTAAGAGAGAGTTTGTAGGTGTATAGGGTCTTAAAAGAGTGAAAAATTAATGAGTTAAAACGGGCTTAAGGAGTTTCATATATATCAATATATCTCAACCGCCTATGTGGGTCCCATAGAGAGCTGCTTGCGCAGTCTCGTGAAAATGCAAATATCTCTCCACTCTGACGTCATATCGCCATACGGTTTAATTTGTTGGAAATTAGACTCATAGATCTTCAATTTGGTGGTTAGATCACCCCGTAATTCCAAGTAAATTTGGAGAAACGCATAGTAACATTTGACATAAAGTTTAAGTAAAATTATGAACGTAAGTTGCGATAACTTTTGTCGACTTTTGTTTCATAACTCGTTTGACTTCAAGACATATGATACGGATATTATATGATTCAAATTCCTTAAAACATAACCTTCTGAGAATATTAAGCACCTCTAGTTTTACCCGAATATACGGGTTACAACATCCTTGATTCGTTTAACTTCTAGTACTTGTTAACCACTCTTATACACCCTTGTATCATTTAATGCCAATAGGATTAACTTCTTATCATCTCAAGGATAATCTCTTCTTGGATTTACGTCGACTAACTTATGACGTGATCTAACATACGCGAATATGGGTTGTAACACAATATCTTTATTTCATTGGCTCGCTTGGCCATACCTAGAGTTCTTCTTTCATGGCACGATAGCCGTATTTCATATTTCACACTTTCATTTCTTTATTTCCAAGGATAATTATTATAAATATCAACATATAGAACATTCTTGAACTAATGACTTAAAGTTCATTAGTAATGAGTGCTCTAAACATAGTGGATTTCTTTAAAAGAGTTAAGCATAATGTTTGGCAATTGAAGCCCAAGTTAATATCATAAGCGATTAATACACCATTTATTCATAGAATACCTTTCCCCAAAAAAAAGGGATCCTGATATCTACAGTTTCAACTCATGAACTCAAAACACATTGGAAATACTTACAAAGAAGAGCATGGTGATTTACAATTGAAATATGGATTCAAATCATATGCAGTAGTTACAACGACCATCTTTGAACATTTTCCCACTAAGGGGAAGCATAATAGGATCGGGTCAATTCGAACGTGACTCGAGTACATAAGCATTTGGGCAAATAAATCATCGAAAACACTTTGAAACAGTAGGAATAGAAGTTTGGACAAACCATATATGGAACTTACGAGGAACTCATGGATTCCGATTCTAGAGAAGGAAGTGTAGCCAAACATAACTCGTTTGAGCTTACTTAGGATTACTACGATGATCCACTACTCTTAGCACTTCAATCTATAACAACATAATCAAATTGAACAACTACTAGGGAGACACAAAGATTTAACCATTATTGGCATTTTGTCAAACATTAAGTGTGCAAATTTTGACTATAAGGTTTTTATGGAGGAATTCCTTTACCCACAACCAATTTCAAAAAACAATCCACCCACAATAATTCAATATCCTCCATATCACCTTCATTGACACATGCATACGCAACGACATACCCTTAAATCAAGAACCACACCCCACATTCTCCTCACGCAACCCAAATTCAAAATAGAGGTCTAGGCTTTTGATCACCATCCCATAAACCCCCCAAAATAATAAAATCTTACTCATAATTGCATAGTAAACATTGCATGTGAGTTGGGGTAAGGTCATACCTCTTTAATAGAAGACTTTAGAGCTTTCCTTCATGAATTCCCAAGATTAGCGCAAGAAATTGAAGAGTATAATTTGATAGAGCTTCTCCCTCTCTCTCTCTAAATTGACATCCTCACTCTAAAACATCAAGTTATATCTTATAAAATGGTCCCTCTAAGGCCTTATATCAAAATAGAGTCGGATTAGAAAATTTCAAAAAATAACCCCCCGAAGTCAATTATGTGTGCAATTCCGTGGTAGCAGCAAAGATACATGGCTAGTAGAATGGCCACGAAATTATATGTCAATTCTATGATGCAATTCCGTAGTAGTAGAATGGATATGCGGCCAGCATAATGGCCATAAAATGGAATTCAAATTCTGGGTTGGGTCTGGTCAGATCCGCGATGCAATTTCGCAGTAGCAGAATGGATATGCGGCCAGAAGAATGGCCACAAAATGGTCTTCAAATTTGAGTTTCTTCTGATTCATTCCGTGGTGATTCCGTGGTCAACGAAATAGATCACCAATAGCATAATGGACCACAGAATCGCCATTTTCTGTAAATTCTTCTACTAACTACACAATGCATTGCACAATTCAAAAATCTATACTGCGGCATATTAGCTTACCTTGGAACCATAAAAACTTAAATCCTTGACGAACTTTTATGGGGCCTTACAATAGTTGAACAAACATAATATACAATTAAATGACCAAAAGAAAGGTTGAGATTCACTGACCTTCATTTGGCAGCAAACCAAACCAAAGAGCCTCTTGTTTTTAACCGTTAAGACTCTGAACTCAAACTCGAATAGTAGGCAAAACTCATAACCGGAGAAGAAAAAAAGAAATCAGTGAGTAATCTAGGGTTTAATTCTCTTTCATTTTTCTGTATTGTATCAGGTGGTGGTGGTTGTAGGTGAGAGCATTGGAAGCCCCAATTTATAGTTGCCGTTAAAGCCTTAGGATTTCAAACAAATTCAAACTCAGTAGTGGAGAGTGAAGATTACTAGATGATGCAAGCACGATCGAGTGAAATCAGAAATGAAAAAAGCGGAAAAATCAATGAGAGTTTACCTGAGAAGAGGGAATGTGACCATTGATGGCAAAACCCATCGGGAAGCCCAATGTCCAAAGGTCATTGCATTTGACCTCTGGATCTCGAATATATATGATGAGGTTCTGAGATATGCTTATGCATGCTTCGATTTAACAGAGCACAAGAGAAATCTGGAGATTTGAAGTTGCATCTTTGAGTCTTAGGGTTTCAGATTAGGGATTTCGAATTCATGTGATGAAACGGGAATGAAATTGGCGAGATTCGCGGTTGGGGAAGACAGAAAGGATGAATTCATGGTTGATTTGTTGACCTTGCATGGATTTGTGTAAGGTTTTGTGGTTGATGGAGGCTGGAAGGATGAGAGAAAGAAGAGAGAAAAGGCAACGGGGCGGCAGGGTCAATAGAGAAATGATTTTAGGGTTTGGGTAGGTTTAGGTCGTCTTTGGGGTTAAGAATGAGAGACGGAATGGAAGCCTTTGGATCATTTGATCAACGACTCCGATTTTTTGAGAGTTAGGAATTTTAAAAATAATTTTCTGGGAAAAATCGATGGTCGTTGGATCCAAAACGAGATGGGCTTTTAAAATAAATGGGAAAAGGAGATTAATCCTGGTCCGTTGATGATATGAATCAACGGCCAGGATGGGCTGTGTTTGTTTTATGAGTGGATTGGTAAAGTGACGTGGCAATCTCTGATTGGTTCGTGGAGATAGGGGTGGATTGCCAAGGTGGAGTGAGGAGGTGTTTAGACTAGGCCAAATTAGGATTGGGCTTGGATATTGGGTTGGAAATAATTTAAAGAATGGCCCTTTTACATTTAATTAGAAAATTACAATTATAGCCTTTTTAATATTTGACACCTTTAAAATTAATTTAAATAAACCTAATTACTTTCAATAAATATTGTAGTAATTATAAATATCAAATACACTACTAATTATCGTAATTAATTAATTATCATAAAAATACCTTACTTTCCAAATTATGACATTAATTTTGAATTATTGACGTAGTAGGCTAATTAACTAAAAATTAAAGGAATAACTTATTAATTATAAAACCTATATAGTGTATATAAAGGTTATTTTAATAATCTCAAAATAGTAAGTATGATATATTTTGTAATTATATAATACTAAATTATTATTTCGACATTATTACTAATTTTATGAAAAATAGGTATTATTGATTAGAAAATATTTTCAATACATTTATTGTAAATCATTAAGTATAAATAAATTAATTTTAAAAGGGAGGGTCAAAATTGATCGTCAACACTAGAATTTTCCAAAATCCGGTGTCACAAGTACACGAGCAAACTAGTAGAATATACAAAACTTCCTACAACTATTGTCTGAAATAGGATAGACAGAAAAGTAAATATAACAATGAGGAGATTTCGGGTGCTGCAGAACGGAGCATAGAAAGCAGCTCACCACTAAGTCTCCGGGTAGCGGGGATACGCCCCTGACTGACCACCAGATGCACCTGCCTCTAATCCTGTACGATTAGTGCAGCATTGTGGCATGAGTACATAAACAACATGTACCCAGTAAGTATCTTGTCTAACCTCAAAGAAGTAGTAACGAGGGGCTGACATCGACACTTACTGGAGGTCAATAAATAAAGTATGGAAATCATAAATAGGCATGAAATACAACAATAATTGTGGAATAACAAACAGTAAATAATAGTTCTTAAACATAATATCAATTTAAAATCTTCAACTATCACATGCCAAGTCTCTAACACATGAGAGCCACAAAGTAATTTTCAAGCCTCATATGAAGAAAGAAATATCAAGTATAATCGGACTCCGAGCAATATCACGCACGATTTATGCTGAGGTCTTATGGCCCGATCCAGAATAGTGTGTACACTGCCGAGGGTTGACCAGCGTGAACCATAGATGCATCTAATATACTGTCGAGGCATTCCGCTCGATCCATAAGAATAGAGAAAACTTTACAAACTCCAAGCAGCGAGACTATATAGGAATAGTACTCAAAGAAGGCATGATTTCTGCTAACAATCAATGCCGAAACTCAAAGTAAAGAAGCTCAGTTTCTTGAAATCCTTTATCCAATTTTAATTATAAATACAAGTAATTAAACTAACAAGTTGGGTGTAAATAATACAAGTAATGCATGGTAAAGTCTTAAGTCTACATGGACATAAGCATGATTTTAGCTACGTACGGATTCTTGTCACATCGTGCGTACCTAGCACCCACAATTATTAGCAAAAAACTATTTAAAATACCTGCGAGGATAATTTCATCTTACAAGGTTAGGTAAGAGACTTACCTCATTTCCAAATCCATTTTTCGATCCATAAATTACACTAAAAGCCTCAAGTCAGTGCCGAGCAATTCGAAACTCAATGTGCTAGATGAAAAACCCGCTCCAATAGCTCTAAAACGGCCGCAAGTTGAGAGAAATAAACAAAATAAGCCAAAGTTTCATTTTTAATCAAGGCTACTGCCTAGCGATCCTTCTTCGCGATCGCGAAAATGCCTCTGCGATTGCAAAGCCAAAACTGCCAAGGCCCTGAAAAACCTTCTTCGCAATTACGACAGGGCCCATGCAATCGCGATAGCCAGTCCTTCCATTTATCGCGAACGCGACATGCCAATCGCGAACGTGAAGGACATTGGCCGTTTGAACCCCCAGGCCCTCTCCCCTTCTACGCGAATGTGAACCTTCCCACGCAAACGCGAAGGCCAAAGGTCCTAAACCTTTGCGAACGCGACCATTTGATCGCGAATGCAAAGAAAAAAATGCCCAGCCCCCCAATTCTTTCTCCACGAACGTGATACCACCTCTGCATTCGCGAAAAAGAAAACCAGAACCAGCATATCTACAATTTTGGACTTAGCTCCGAGCGCTCCCAAACTCACCCGGGATCCCGTTCAACTGCACCAACAAGTGCATAAACATAATACGGACCAGCTCGAACTCTCAGAACATGTAAAACAACATCGAAACTAAGAATCGCACTCTAAAATCAAATTAATCAACTTATGAACTTCAAACTTCTTCAACTAGCTCCGAACGCGTTGAATCGTCCTTAGACAACTTGGAATGACGCCAAATTTTACGTACAAGTCATAAATCACCATACGGACCTATTTCCAAGCTCAGAATCTCGAACGGACCTCAATAACACCAAAGTATACTTCAAACCAAATTTAAAGAACTTGAAAACCTTAAATGCGCCAACTTTCAACATTAAGCGCCGAAATGCTCCCGGATCATCCGAACACTCGCCCAAGTCTAAAATCATTATACGAACGTATAGGAATCTTCAAATCCCAGTACCGAGATCGTTTACTCAAAATGTTGACTCAAGTCAAAGTTGGTCATCTTAGGCCACTATTAAGGAACTAGGTGTTCCAATTTCAACCTGAACCCTTCTGAAACCGAACTTGGCCATCTTCAAATCCCGGTACCGAGGTCGTTTACTCAAAATATTGACTCAAGTCAAACTTGGCCATCTTAGGCCACTATTAAGGAACTAGGTGTTTCAATTTCAACCCGAACCCTTCTAAAGCCGAACCAACCATCCCCGCAAGTCATAAAACAGTAAAAGCACATATAGGGAGTCTTAATTAGAGGAACGGGGATCTAAAAATCAAAACAACCAATCGGGTCGTTGCACCTATATAAATATATGGTCTCATTAATATTATAAATAACAATTCTTTAAAATTACAAAAATATCTAAGACAATTTAGTGAAATATGATTCTAGTATTTTTTGTTTTTTCTTAAAATTTAAATCTAGTTGAAGCTCTTCTCTAACTTTTCTTATTGCAACCAAAAGTTCCGGTGTAGTCTTCTCAAACTGCACTAAAAAATTGTGAAGAGTTCTAGATGCGATAAGTGCTTCCTTACGCGTAACTGGCTCCAAAGGTATTGTATCGTCTTCAACTTCATCATTAGTATTGTTTTCTCCGATGGTATTCACAATTTCTTCTAAGCTCTGGACCTCTGAACATGTATCATTTTCAGCCGGATAATCCAATAGGCTATTGACATCCATTTTATTGCTATAACCGAGATCATTAATCATGGCGTCAAGTTCATTAATCTATCATTGTTGATTTTGTGACACCTTTTAGATGAGAAGCCATTGTTGGATATGGTTTGAAGAAATTCTCTACATTGCTTATATTGTTTGTTCTCTCACCATCATACATCGAATATTTTTATTAAAAATATAATGAATAATATTAATTATTAAGAAACAATGAACATTACAATGATTTATTAATTACAATGAATAAACAATAAACATTACAATGAATCATTTAATAAGAAAAAATATTGCAATGAATCATACATCATACATTGTACTTTATACATAATTAATTTATTTTTTATATTAATTCAATAAATAAGATACATAAATTAGTAAGATACAATGATTTTGATATAATCAAAATTAACCTTCATTGAATCTCGAAAATATTTTTTAAATTAATAAATTAATTTATCAATTAAATAATACCTCTTTAAAATAATAATATTTTATGGTCCCAACAATATTAATTTAGAAGGGTTCTACTGTAATTAGATTTATATAATTTAATTATCTTAGTAATAATAAAAATAAAAATATATAGAAAGACTTTTTATGAAAAATGTGTTTCATTCTCTGGTTATATACAAATACAAATACAAATACTACTAAATACTATTATTAGATATAACTTATCCCAATGTTCATAGTTATTCTACTCTCCAACTCAACTTCAAATTTTAAACTACTTCTGAATGGCACTTAATAATTGCATGTAAGATATACAAAGTTTAATAATATGTATATAAATTTTTAAATGAAATACACGCGCAAAACGCGTACCGTAAAACTAATATAGTAAATAACCATCAAGTATTAATAATAAATACAATTTTAATTGCCGAATCTTATTCTGTAAGTATTATTCTGTGTTGCAATTGGATTATTTTGTCACTAAACATGTTTGTTTTAGAGATTGCTGGGCGACTTTTGAATTTTTATATGGGGATCTTTTGCAAATACCCACTTACCACAAACTATTTAGTCACTCCTGTCCCATAAAGTTTCTCCTTACTCATTTTTGTTTTAGCCTAGCCGAGCCAAGCGCAACCAACTCAAGCTAAACCAAACCAAATCAAGCTAAGCTAGGTTAGATAATTAGCTTTAACTGGATAGGTATATATCGTAAATAGTTTTTAAATGGGTAGAAGAGGGTAATTATATTAAACTCAATGCGTATTTTGTATAAATTGCTCATATGGTGTATGATTTTGGGTTATACAATTATATATAATTAAAAAAATATAGTAAATTTACACTATTATATAATACTAATAAGATATATAACATGTGAAATTGAATAATTCAAAGGTATGCAATGTATATATATGCTGAAATTTCATAAATATTTTTATCTAAATAAGTATGGATTATGATGTTTTCTAAAATAAATATTCTCGAGTTATTATTTTTTACTGCAAGAAAAGTAAAAGTAACAGAAATAAAAACACATGCATGACTTGTGATATTTGCCACCGCGTGCACGACATGCAACAAGCTGTTTCTTGGTTTCCCTGCTATACATAAAGACCTAAATTTAACGAATGACCAGCTAAGCTTACCCGCGGCTACACGCCAATGTTTGAAACCAAAGAAAAGATTCTCAGATTACCATAACCTCACCCCCTATTTATTTACCACTCCACAACAAAGATATTCATGATCTTCAATTTGTGTGGAATTGGAAATTTCTGAATTAATCGGGTTGGGTCTGAGAAGAATAAGAAGAAGATATTGTTAAGGATTTAATTTAATCATGAAGTTTGGAGAAACTTTTATGGAGTATCTGCAGGGCGATCAAGGGAAAGTTTCGGACAAATATTCGCCGCATGTTGAATACAAAAGGCTGAAGAAGGTTCTCAAGAGTTGCAGAGCTTGTAGGGCTTCGGCTCTGAAGGAATCCAATTCTGATGGAGAAGAAGATGATCATGAAACTTCGAAGTTGTGCCAATTTGAGTCTTGCCAATGTGGGTATTGTTTTTTACCTTCTTTTTTTTAATTTGTAGGTAAATTTTATATTCAGGGACTGTGGGGTTGGAGGAGGTCTGTTGTGGATCAAAACGCACTTGCATTAATAGGAGTTATACCTAGTAACCTTCCAAATTTGTTTTTATGGTTTACCCATTCCGGTATTCTGTGTGGTGAGAATATATAATAAATTGGATATTTGCCTGAGATGAGGTTAAATGGAGCTATGTGACCAGTGATGATTCATAAAGCTTCAGAAATGTCTAATCTCACATATTAGACTATAATTTTGTAGTCGTGAACTAGTTACGTTGAACTTAGGAGGTGTTAAGTTGGCTGAACCTTTGTACTCATGTTTGATAGCTCCATCTATTTTAACACATGCTATACAAGGTTTTTCATAGTAGAAATTTGGAAGCTACATAGGGAGAAATTTGTGGGCATTAGATTGTTTTCTTTATATGTTGGAAAGTATAAACAGGGACATTAATTATTTTTGAGTTATGTAGGATAATGAAAAGAGAAAGGAAATGATAGGAACAAGATATAAAAATTAGACATTCGATACCTCCAAAAGGAGGAAACCAGAGGCAATTTTTATGTGAAGTATGAAGTTGCAACTGAAAGCTCAACCAAGACTAGCTTAACTTGACCAACTTAAGATTATGGCTAGTGGAGAATATTCTCTTTGTACAAGGTATCTGTGTGCATCGAGTGAGCCCCTACATAGAAAGAGCAGAAGGACAATCATATAGTTGTAATCTATAGATTAGATAAAGCAGAACTTCCCATTTAAATTAGGCCAGTAGTCATATATAGCAATACTTAATATGAAGTCTATTTCATGAGAATAGACCCATCGTTGAGCTCTATCGTCTATACTTAGGATCCCAATTTGTTTGCCACTTAGGGGTAGTTGTTGTTGTTGTGAGCGTCAGGAAAGATTTATCACCTCTACTTTGATCTGGCTTGTTCGCCGGTAACTCAATTTCCATAAGAATAATGATAAGACCTACCAACCTTGTTGTTGGCGTATTAAAGATTGCAACCAAGGTGTTGCCTTTTAGATTGTGTTTGATACTAGAGGGTATTACGACATTGGGTTCAGACAGATTTCATGTTATGCAGGCAGAAACCTGATGTGTCATGGTTGATAATGAGTTGGCGGATAATATTAGGAGCACAGATGATTTAACTGTTTTATTCAAACTGGACTTTGAGAATGCCTGTGAGAGGGGTTAAAGGAGCTTTCTGGATACGGTGATGGGCAAAAGAAGAGGTAGTCACTACAGAAAGTGCATTATGGCTTGCTAATTGCTCTCTCATTGATGACTATTCTAACTCTACGCATTTCTGCCTCTTTTGTTGATTATGTTGATGGTATATGTGGTTAACAGATTGCTCAGGAGGACTGAAGAGAGGAATGTAGGATGCTGGGGACAGGGTGATAAGTTCCATCTCATTCAATATTTCTTTGGTTGGTAGCCAACTTTGTTGAATGTCTTTGGTTGGTAGCCAACTTTGTTGAATGTCTTTGGTTGGTAGCCAACCTTGTTGACATTGAAGAAAAAGAAGAAAAAGTGTGTACAAATTGTCAAATATAGTAGGCTTTAGAGAGTGAGGCTTTGGCTATAAAAGGAGAGCTTAAACTCTCATTTCTACACACCAACAAAGAGAGGAAGAAAGAGTGAGGTTTCACAGACAAGTCTGTGAGGAAAAAATAGAGAGTGAGCGATATTGTAGTAAGGTGAGAATATCAAAAGAGTGTTATTTCTTTTGAGCGTTGTTGTGGTGAGTATTTTACTCGGATCTACAAAGTGTAAAATTCCTTGCTATAGTGAAATCAGTTGCTCGTCTCGGGCCGTGGTTTTTTCCCTTATTCAAAAGGGTTTTCCACGTAAAAATCTTGGTGTCGTTCTCACTCTTTTATTCTTGTTAATTATCGTATCTCCGTGTTACATTATTATTCCATCTTTATTACTCTGAATATTATCTCCATAGGGGATTTATTCCCAACAACTGGTATCAGAGCTAAGGAGATTCAACACGATCACTGACGATGGAGAGTTCGAAGATTGGAATCGAGAAGTTTGATGGATCCGATTTCGGTTTCTGGAAGATGCAGATCGAAGACTATCTATACCAGAAAGATCTTCACGAACCCTTGACTGGGGTGAAGCCGGAATCCATGACGGAGGAGCAGTGGAAGCTGAAGGATCGCCAGGCATTGGGGTTGATCCGGTTGGCCTTGTCAAAAAATGTGGCGTTCAACATCGTAAAGGAGAAGACTACAGCAGATCTATTGAAGGCGCTATCAAATATGTACGAAAAGCCATCGGCGATGAACAAGGTATATTTGATGCGTAGATTATTCAATTTACAAATGTCTGAAAATGGATTTGTTGCCGATCATATAAATGAGTTCAATATGATTGTGAGTCAACTGAGTTCTGTGGAAATTAATTTCGAAGATGAAATTAAGGCGTTGATTTTGATGTC
>MCJB01028424.1:0-69906 GCA_002018475.1 Nicotiana obtusifolia
TATCGGTTACGGGATTTAGCAGTTTTCTGGTAAGATAGTTGGGAAATATCCAAGGGCCCGAACGCATCTCCACCTGGGTGAAAGGAATTTTCTGAGGCCTTTCTTCGTCACTACCTGCCAGTTGAGATAAGACGAGCTAAAGCTGATAAGTTCTTGAACCTTCGATAGGGTAATATGAGTGTGCGAGAGTATAGTATGTAGTTTGATTCTTTAGCAAGGTATGCTCCCCATATAGTGGCCGAGATGAGCGATTCGGTGCACCTGTTCGAGAACGGATTGGGACCACATCTGATAAATGAGTGCACGACAGCCTCCTTGATAGAGGGCATAGATATTTCTAATATTCAGGCTTATGCCCAGACACTAGAGGATCGTAAGCGCCAGCAAAGAGCAGACAGGGAGCAGGATAGGGGCCAACATAAGAGGGCGAGATTTGTAGGGTATTCTGGTGACTTCAGAGGTAGTGCCAGGCCCCAGTCTTCGAGGAGTTTGGTGCAACCTGTAGCAAGTGCTCCTCCACTCTTTCAGAGGCCTCAGTATGATCAATTTACCTATTTTGGTTCAGGTCAGAGTTCGCGGGCATCAGGCTCACAATATCATAGGGATACTAGTCAGACGAAACCCCCAACACCTTGTTGTGATCAGTGCAGCAAGGCCCACTTTGGACTGTGCCATCGAGGTTCCGATGCATGCTATTCTTGCGGATAGCCTAGCCATATGAGGCGGGATTTTCCGAACAGAGGAGGTGGTGGTATGGCTCAGTCGACTGGATCTGTTTCTGGTTCTTCCTCATCAGTTCGACCTCCAGCATGGTGTTTTCAGGAGTCGACCTTGTGTTAGAGGTAGAGGTGCAGTGCCGAGTTCGAGTGGTACTCAAAATCGAACATATGCTCTAGCAGGTCGACAGGATCTCGAGTCATCTCCGGATGTTGTTACAGGTATATTGTCTATGTTTTCTTATGATGTATATTCATTGATTGATCCGGGATCTACATTATCAAATGTTACACCCTTTGTGGTTAATACGTTTGGCGTCAATCCTGAATTAATAAGTAAACCACTTGCGGTATCTACTCCGATAGGAGAATCAGTGATTGCTAGAAGGGTATATAGAGGTTGTACAGTGATGATTTGTAGTCTTCAAGCCTCGGCGAATTTATTTGAGTTAGAAATGGTTGATTTCGATGTGATAATGGGAATGGACTGGTTGTCCTCTTGTTATGCAAATGTTGATTGTCGTATGAAGATGGTTAGATTTCAGTTTCCTGGTGAACCCGTCATCGAATGGAAGAGGAACATTGCTACGCCGAAAGGTAGGTCTATTTCCTACCTTAGGGCAAGGAAGATGATATCAAAAGGTTACATTTATCGTCTCGTTTGCGTTAGGGATGCGGAGGCGAAGCCGCCTACTCTACAATCAATCCCCGTGGTCAATGAATTTCCAGATGTTTTCCCAGATGAACTCCCAAGTCTTCCTCCTGAAAGGGAGATAGAGTTTAGCATTGATGTATTGCCTGACACTCAACCGATCTCTATCCCTCCATACAGGATGGCCCCGGCAGAGTTGCGAGAGTTGAAGGCGCAGTTGAAGGACTTGCTGGATAAGGGCCTCATTAGACCTAGCGCGTCACCTTGGGGTGTGCCAGTCCTGTTCGTGCGGAAGAAAGACGGGTCGCTAAGGATGTGTATCGATTATCTACAGTTGAATAAGTTTACTATAAAGAACAATATCCACTTCCAAGGATTAACGACCTATTTGACCAACTCCAGGGTGCCAAGTATTTTTCCAAGATTGACTTACGTTCAGGGTATCATCAGGTGAGGGTCAAGGAGAAAGATATTCCAAAAATAGCCTTCTGCACAAGATATGGGCATTTTGAGTTCTTGGTAATGATGTTCGGGCTAACAAATGCCCCAAAAACTTTTGTGGATCTCATTAATAGTGTATTCAGGCCCTATCTCGATGTGTTCGTGATTGTATTCATTGATGACATTCTGGTGTATTCTCGTTCAGAGACAGAACATACGGGCCACTTGCGGATTGTATTACAGACCCTTCGGGATCGTAAGTTGTATACTAAGCTCTCCAAATGTGAATTATGGCTAAACTCAGTAGCATTCCTTTGCCATGTGATATCTGACGAGGGTATTAGTGTTGACATTCAAAAGATCGATGCAGTGAAAAATTGGCGAAGACCTACAACACCGTCAGAAGTCCGCTGTTTTCTAGGGATAGCAGGATATTATAGGAGGTTTGTAGAAGGGCTTTCCTCTATATCTTCCCTATTGACTAAGTTGACACGGAAAGCTACCAAGTTCCTATGGTCCGACGCTTGTGAACATAGTTTCTAGGAGCTGAAGAATCGGTTGACCTCCGCGCTAGTACTTACTCTCCCAGAAGGAACAGAAGGGTATGTGGTGTATTTTGATGCTTCAGGTGTAGGTTTGGGGTGCGTATTGATGCAACGTGGGAAAATGATTGCTTATGCATCAAGACAATTAAAGAAGCATGAAAATAATACCCGACTCATGATTTGGAATTGACTGCAGTAATATATGCTTTGAAGATTTGGCGGCACTACTTATACGGTGTCCATGTTGACATCAACACAGATCACAAAAGTTTACAATACATCTTCAAGCAAAAGGAGTTGAATATGAGGCAGCGTAGGTGGCTTGAATTATTGAAAGATTATGATGTTGAGATATTGTACCATCCCGGTAAAGCCAATGTTGTGGCAGACGCTCTCAGTCGTAAGTCAATGGGAAGCCTAGTACACATTGAGGCAAGTAGACAGGGGTTGACTAAAGAGCTTCATCAGCTAGCCAATATGAGAATCAGATTGTTAGACTCTGATGACAGAGGTGTTACTACACATAATACGTCAGAATCATCTTTGATAACCGAGGTAAAAGCACGGCAATATGAAGCCGATTATGTGTGCCTAATGTAGCAGGGTTGTGATAGAATATTATGATTGAGATTCATCAGTCTCGATATTCCATCCATCCCGATTCGAAAAATATGTATTATGACATTAAGGAGCAGTATTGGTGGGATAACATGAAGAAGTCTGTTGTAGAATTTGTAGCCTAGTGCCCTAATTGTTAACAAGTAAAGATTGAGCATCAGAAACCCGGTGGATTGATTCAGAATATAGAGATTCCGACTTGGAAATGGGAGGTGATCAATATGGACTTCATTATGGGATTACCTCGCTCTTATCATAAGTTTGAATCCATCTGGGTGATAGTTGATCGACTTACAAAATGTGCCCATTCTCTGCCAATTAAGACAACTTACACAGCTGAAGATTATGCGAAATTATATATCAAGGAGATTGTTAGGCTTCATGGTTTGCCATTATCTATTATATCAGACCGATGAGCTCAATTTACGGCTATCTTTTGGAGGTCTTTTCAGATGGGTTTAGGCACACAAGTGAATCTCAGCACGACATTCCATCCGCAGACTGACGGACAGGCTAAACATACCATTTAGACACTTGAAGATATGCTACGAATAATGTGTTCTAGATTTCAAGGGGAACTGGGATGATCATCTGGCACTCATATAATTCGCCTACAATAATAGCTACCATTCCAGTATTAAAATGGCCCCACACGAGGCACTATACGGGAGGAGATGTAGATCACCAGTTGGATAGTTCGAAGTCGATGAGACGGAATTGTATGGGCCAGATTTGATTCACCAAGCCATTGAGAAGGTGAAAGTGATACAAGAGCGACTAAAGGCGGCATCAAGCAGGCATAAATCTTATTCTGATGTCCGACGTCGTAAGTCGTGACCTGGAATTTGAGGTTGGTGATTGGGTTTTCCTGAAGATCTCACCGATGAAGGGTGCTATGTGTTTCGGGAAGAAGGGTAAACTGAATCCACGGTATATCACGCCATACAAAATTCTTCAACGATTTGGACAGGTTGCTTATGAGTTAGAATTGTCATCCGAATTGGAATTTGTTCACCCGGTACTCTATGTATCTATGTTGAGGAAATGTATTGGAGACCTTTCTCGGGTCGTCCCTATCAAAGACGTACAAGTTACAAAGGATCTATCATATGAAGAAATGCCAGTGGCTATATTAGATCGACAAGTCCGCAAGCTGAGAACAAAGGATGTAGCTTCCGTTAAAGTATTGTAGAGGAACAATAATACGAAAGAAATGACATGGGAAGCAGAAGATGAGATGAAGTCTAAATACCCTTACCTGTTCCAGAATGAAGATAACGAGGATGTCGGGGGGACACAGGACGTATTAGAAGGAGAAACGTCTCTATGAGGTAATCAATAACTTGAGAATACTCTTTCTTAATATAAAATCGTGATATGCAGATAATGTACATATCTATAATGCTTTGTATAGCCTTGTAAGGCCATAGGTTGGGTTTAACTGCTTGCAAGTTTGGCTATTGTCCATTTAATAGAGGAAACTCAGCCGGAAATCTCCGTTAGAAATCCACGATGAGTTAGACTCCTCGTAAACCTTACATTCGAGGACGAATGTTCCTAAGGGGGGAGGGTGTAATAACCCATATTTGCATATGTTAGCTTACACCGTAAGTTAGTCTACGTAGGTCTGAGAAGAGATTATCTTTGAGATGATAAGAATTAAGTCCTATTGGTCTTAAATGATACAAGGGTGTATAAGAGTGGTTAACAAGTACTAGAAGTTAAACAAATCAAGGATGTTGTAACTCGTATTTTCGGGTAAATCTAGAGGTGACTAATATTACCAAGAGGTTATATTTTTAGTTATTTGAATAATATAATATCCGTTTCATAAGTCTTGAAGTCAAATGAGTTGTGAAACAAAAGTCGATAAACGTGGTCGCAACTTACGTTCATAATTTTACTCATACTTTAGGTCAAATGTCACTAAGTTTTTCTCCCAATTTACTTAGAATTACGGAGTTATCTACCCACAAAATTCAAGGTCTATGAGTCTAGTTTCTAACGCATTAAACCGTTTGTTGATACGATCTCCGATTTGAGAGATATTCACGTTTTTGCGAGACTTCGCCAAGCAGCTCTCTCTGGGGCCCACATAGGCGGTTAAGACTTGTAGATGTATATAACATGCGTCAACCCCGTTTTAAGTTATTACTTTTCAGTATATGCAGACCTTAGAATCCAAAGAACACTCTCTCAAGGTTCTCTCATGATCCAAGACTAAAACAAAGGGCAAACAACACAAATCAAGTGTCGGGAATCCCGTGGCGCTAGTAAGTTTCTTGTTCTTCTTGTTGTTGTTGATTTTTGTGCTGTTCAAGCTCGTGTTGGAGGTTGTTTTAAGTTTTTTATGTTCTTTAAAATACTCCCTCAAACTGTAATATCAACCCTAGTGATTTCAATCCTTCTAAAGTGATTCTAGTGCCGAAAAATTCTAATTGAATGCATGCTTCACTTCCTTGTTCGTGTGGGAGCATTGGAAGGATATTTCGTGGTCAATCAAGGTCAAATTGGAGTTTTTTCTTTCTGTTTAAATGTAAGGAACCTATTACCCAACATGTATTTAAGATTATCCAAGTTACGGCTAAGTCGTTGAAGCTAGAACTTGTGAAATATATGTCGAAAGGCTTGCTAGTAATGTTGTTGGTTGGTGAAGTGTTTTGGGAGGCTCAATATCATTATTATTGATGTTGTTTGTGCTTTTTGGTGATTTTTTTAACTTGTGTGAAGTCATATAAATAGGGGAGGTGCTGTCCGTTTCATTGTAAAATAGGTTACGGTTGATACATAATAGTTACGACGCTTAAACGATTACGATAGTGTCATTTCTCTTATTGTAGACTAAGGAGTCGTGGCATTTTCATAGCTTGAGATGGGAAGTATATACAAGTTATGTGAGGCTATCCCTTTCCTTCTTTTGCACGACTTTGATTGTGCGTAATGTAATGAACGAGCTTCCAAACATACTCCACTCTTAGAGGCTAGCAGTACATACATTGTTTCCCTTCTTATGGAACGATTGATGTTGATGTTACTTCTCTTATTCTTATGTTATCAATGTTGTTGGTACTTCCTGATTCTTATAAGATTCTTAATGAAGAGTTAATCCTAATAAACGTGTACGGAGGATACTGGCCTTACGTCGCTCCGAAAGGTTCAAAATGTGATTCCAACGAGTCCAGCACGCATCATATGTATGTATCTATTTTACTCTACCGAGCCGCGCTATAGTCATCCGGGTATGGCACCTATTATGCAAACACTGATCAGATGGATTTTACCGAGCTCCACGTTGCCGGGTATGATTCTACCGAGCCTTATGATGGTCAGGTACATTTTTACTGAGCCTATTAGGGCCGGGTACGATACGATGATAATTACGCCCACAGAGGCGTATGTTTTAAAAGTTTATGTGTGTGTGTATGTGTGTATGTATATATATATATATATACATATATATATATATGCATCATGCATTCATGTCAGTAGTCCTCAGAGGTACCTAGATGTTACAGGTTGTATATTCTCTATCCTTTTTTATATTATTGTTCTTACTTATTCTTTCCTGCCTTACATACTCAGTACTTTATTCGTACTGACGTCTTTTTATTTAATGGATGCTGCATGTCGTGCTGCAGGTCCTGATAGACAGGTAGGCGAAGCTCCCACCACAGTAGGCTGCCCAGTTCAGCGGTTATTAGCGAGATCCCTTCTTCGGACTTGCCGTGGTCTTGGTATGCATTTTTGTTATTGGCATTATGGGTATGTCGTGCCCTGTTCCGGTAATGTTGCATCACTTATGTTCCTTTAGAGGCTCACAGACATGTGTCGACTCATGTATAGGTTGGATTGCCTTGTCGACTAAATTTTGTTGTATAGTCTCTCATGGCAGCTTGTCAGCTCGTATCTTATACGTAGCTTCATGACACCCTTGTCAGCTCATGACATGTATGTTCATGTCATTATCTGCCATTGTTGGTTGTTAAGGATTCATGTCTACTATTATTACTTATCTCATCGGTCCTTATAGATAATAACAAAAGTTAGATAAAATGTGCGTTGGTGCTCAGCAAGTATGGCCTGGGTGCCAGTCATGGCCCTCCAGTTTGGGTCGTGACACGTAGCTGAAGGATTTGTTTCCTTTTCCTAACATTGACCGAATGATCAATGCAATGTGGTACGAGACACTGTGTTTTCTCGACGCCTATTTCAGGTACAACCAAATACGGTTAGACCTGGGAACCCAAATGACTTCTTTCATCACTAAGTTTGGCACTAACATGATGCCATTTGGGTTAAAAAATGTCGGTTTCATATATCAACGCTTAGTTAACCAAATGTTCGAGGAACAGATAGGGGAATCAATGGAGGTTTATATTGATGATATGCTTGTTAAGTCCCTGCGAGCGGAGGACCATCTAAAATATTTGCAGGAAATCTTCTACATACTAAGGGAATACAACATGAAGCTGAACCTAAAAAAGTGTGCCTTCGGAGTTGGCTCGGGCAAGTTCCTTGGTTTCATGGTATCTAACCGAGGAATAGAGATCAACCTGGATAAATAAAGGCCATAGAAGATATCAGCGTGGTTGACAACGTCAACATGGTACAGAGGCTGACTGGGCGGATAATAACATTGGCCTATTTATTTCTAAGTCATCGGATAAGAACCATTGATTCTTCTCGTTACTAAAGAAAAAGAATGACTTCTCTTGGACCCCGGAATGCCAAAAGGCTTTAGATGAACTCAAATGATACTTATCGAGTCCTCCTTTACTACATACCCTGAAGGTGAACGAACAATTATACCTCTACTTGGCAATCTCCGAACTAAGGCTACAAGATTTAGCTTAGTTAAAGGAAAACTGTCCGAAGATCCTTTTTTGGACCGTAGGGAGGTTCTTGGGTCTTGGGGAGACCGATTACTTGATGAGGGAAGTCCACGAGGATACTTGCGAAAACTATTCAAGAGAGAAATTTTGGTTCGAAAATTGATCAGGACCGGTTATTACTAGAACAAGATGGAAAAGGATGCGAAGGACTTTGATAAAAAAATGTAACGAATGTTAGAGGCACACCCCGATGACCTACCAACTGGGGGAGATGCTTCACCCTGTCATTTCCCCTTGGTCGTTCATGAAATGGGGAACAGACATCGTAGGTCCTTTGCCATGGGCACCCGGTAAGGCCTAGTACATCTTACATATGACCGATTACTTCTCCAAGTTAGTTGAAGCACAGACGTTCAAAAAAGTTAGAGAAAAGGAACTCATCGACTTAATTTGGGATCATATAATATGTCGGTTCGGGATACCGGCCGAGATCACGTGTGACAGTGGGAGACAATTCATCAGCGGTAAGCTCAATAAGTTCTTTGAAGATCACAAAATCAAAAATATTCTATCGACCCCTTTCCACCCGAGTCAAATGGCCAAGCAGAGTCAACAAATAAAACTATACTGTAGGACTTGAAGAAAAGATTGACTGACTCAAAATGGAAGTGGAAAGAAATTTTTCCCAAGGACCTATGGGCATATTGAACATCTTCAAAGTCAAGTACTGGTGAAACACCATTCTCCTTAGTCTACGACGCAGAGGCTTTGATTCCGATAGAAGTGGGAGAACCGAGCTTAAGATTTCGATATGCTACGAAGACATCAAACAACAAGGCCATGGCCACAAGTCTAAATTTAGCAAATGAAAGGTGAGAAGCCATTCTGGTCCGGTTAGTAGCAAATGGGAGGATACTACAACCGAAGGGCAAACCTTCCACACTTTCAAGTCGGGGACTTGGTGTTGAGGAAAGTCACACTACATACCAAGAACCCGAATGACGGGAAACTAGGCTCGAACTGGGAGGAACCGTACAGACTAACCGGTATAACCAAGAAAGGTTCATATCAGCTCGAGTCCGAAAATAGTGTGCAACTACCCAACAACTAGAATGTGGCACACTTGAATAGGTACTACTACTAAGGTATGAACACATAAATTTCTTTATGGTTGATTACGCTTTGAACTAACTCATGGGGGTACTCAATCGAAGTTAAATTCAAGGATTAGGTCTGAAAGCACGTGTTGCCCTCTTTTTCCCTTCGACCGGTATTTTCCCCGAAGTGGGTTCTATGGCAAGGTTTTTAACGAGGCAATAGTAAGCATGCTACCCTAGGATTGAACACCGATCTAAGGCCGGAGACTGCAGATCATCCGTATCGGATCGATAGTATTCGAGCCCCCAAAATTCAGTCTCGTATACTGGGGGGTTATAACACCCTGAGTCAAGAACTGAAGGCCTAAGTTTAGAAATTTAGAAGGCACTCCTAGTCGATATTGAAATTCAAGGCTTGAACATTAGGATTAATTGTAAGGGTCAAAAGGTCAAACGAATCGTGCCCGCATAGCTCATTTTCGCCATGGCGGATAGCTCTTGTATCTTCAATTATTCACACTACATTCAAAGAAATAGAAAGAAATTCACCTTCTATGTTTCATCGGCTCACATTCGCACAGGCAATATTATCATTAAGTCACTTAGAATGAATACTGGGTTTAATCTTTTCTAGGCCCACGGACCACCATTAAATGAAGGCATCAAATCCCCAAGGCAGTAAGAACCCACAATATCGTGCACACCCATCTAAAGACCTTTAACCCTAGGGGTCACCCCGGACTAGTGACTGCTATCCGATAATAAGATCGGGAAATGGGGAAATGGGGCTATTAAATACCAAAGGCACCAAACCTACAAGGCATGGCCCGAACACGAAAGGCCACGATGAACTTAAGAAACGAAACCTTTAGAGCTTCGATCACAACATATAAACGACTCGGAGACGTCTGAGTTCGTGCATAAAAAGTAAGGTCCATACATATTTTAATCCATAAAATATTACTTCAGACTCGGTCAAATCACTCGGTCTCAAATTGCAGCCATGAAATGAGCCACCTTCGGATATTTTAGCAAAGACTTCGTTTTTATTGGGTCCTTTGAAGTTAAAGTATCTCAGAGTAATTATTTAACGATGTCAAATTCTATGCAAGGCATCGATGGAATATTATAAAGTCCGAGACACAAGTTATGTATCCTAAGTTTTGAAGTCATAATACAGAAAAGATAAAGGGCACAACATATAGCCAATGCGAAAATTTCATATATAGTTACTGAGGCACTATAAAATAGCCTGGAATACAAAGCATGTAACTACAAGAAAAGATAAAATAAGCTAAAGCATTTCCTCCCTAGTCTTCATTAGAGCCCGGATCGTTATCCGAACCATTGACCTAGTACCTCGCTTTGGCCTCGGCTTCGAGCCTCTTAGCCGCTTCGATCTCGGCAGCTAGGTAAACTCCCTGGGCATGGATCTTCGAGATAGCCACTTCACGTATTTAGCCTTTGTTATTACACGGGCTTCGGCTACCTCCACAATATTCTTGTACTGGGCCAGCATATCCAGGGCTTTTCAGACCTCGTTTGAAGCCACCTCCAATTTGGACTTCAATACAGTTTATTCTTAGCTGAGAGTGTCCCGTCCTATAACGGTTGAGTCAAGTTGTGTCGGGAGCTCCTCATTTAGCTGAGACCATTTGTCGGCATTTTTTCTCATCACTCAGAGCTGCACATTGGTCGATGCCAGGTCCTCTTTGGTAGCATCCCTCTACGAGGCCAGGAGATCTATTCTGCCCCTCAACTCATCAATTGAAGCGTTGACCTCATCCATTTTGGACCTAAGCTATTTAATCCTGGTTATCTTCTCTTGGACCTGCGAGATTGCGGCATTAGAATCTGCGTTTAATCTCTCATTATTGATCTCAGACACTCTTACCTGTTGAACTAGGAGGTCATGTTCCTATTTCGCTTTCGGGGCCTCCTTTTGGGCCTTTTCCAGCTCAGCTTGGAAGACGGAGCGGTCATGGTCAACCATGTCCTTAAGGACATTATCTTTTTTATCACAAAGAGCTTTGTACATATCTTTCTGTTGGACCTGCTCCTCGAGCTCGAACTCGAGGTGACTCACCTCCATCCTGGCCCGGTGAAAGCTCGCATGGTTAAGTATCGAGGATTGAGACACAAAGAAAGAGAAATCATTAGAATGGCATTAAGGAAATATAACCTTTTAAGAAATAAAGAGAAGTAAGGTATACCCTATTTAGCGCCTGCTGAGCCTCGTTGACAAAACTCGACCTGTGTACCTCGTTCATCTTCACTTGGTCCTCCACCGGTACTGTGAACATGACCATCTTCTTCCAGTCAAGGTCCACACTTGGGGCGGGAAATTTCTTTTTGAGCTTTAAGCTCAAACTCGCCTCACCTGGGCCTAGTTGTACGACCCTTTTCAGGATCTCCAGGTGGGCAAAGCTAGAGTAGTCCTCTAGCATGTCGACGTCCATGATCCACGTCCATGATCCATGTCCAATCCACACTCAACAGTGAGTGAAAACGGTCGTTGGAATAATAGTACCCAACAAGAGTCGGGGTTGATTTCCTCAGGGAGTTTAATACGGTGTTAGAGCATACACTTGATGAGAGTACGTGAAATAGCTCAATTGCGCTTCCAACACAGAGATTTTGTTTACTACTTCTAAAAATAACACAAACAAGATTAAACTAAGTAGAAGAAACTAGAAAGCGAGTAATTGTGTGGTTTTTATCAAACGGGTAAAAGACTAGGGATGTAACCTTCGCCTATGTGCTAACCTAATGGGTAAAGTTAATGCTTGTTTTAGTAACCGGTGTATATTATAACTCTCAACTCTAAATTACCCACTCAATACCTCACGGTTATAGAGTGATTTTGCCCAAATTGGCTTTCTCGAGCCCAATTGGGTATCAATTCAAATAGTTGATATGAGCTCAAGTCGGATTTTCCCTATCTCTAGTTCGAACCCTTTAATTAGACTAGCCAAAACCCTAGCTATCCCAATTTCTTGTTAGCCAAGTTTTCGTAGACTTAGTCCTTCTTACTTAAGTAAGAACCAAGTCAAATAGGCGTGAACTAATGTTTGCAATCATTAATTCTAGAAATAATGCATGAACAAGGCTAAATAATAAATACTCAATCATAAACAAGCACTAAATTAATTACCATAAGGTTTACACACTAGGGTTGGGTCACAACCCTAGAGAAAATCTAGCTACTCATAATAGAAATTGAAGAAAACAAAGAAAAAGAAGAAGAAGAACTAATTTGAGCCATAAACTGAGATTAAATTGATAAAACAAATAATTCTTCACACAAAATGGTCACTAGTTTCCCAAAACAGTAAAATTAAATGGCTACCACTCCAAATATTACAAAATTTGCCCTAAAAAAGTGTTTCCTGTCTATTTATAGTGGCCTGAAATTCGCTGACCAAAATGCCCTTCCCGAGGCCCAATGGCCGCACAATTCCATGTGTGGTCCGCACTTTGCTTGGCTTCTGCAAGTAGAGAGATTCTACAGCCACACAATTCCGTCTGTGGCTGTACTTCAGCTTCCGCGACCGCACTTTTCCTTCTGCGGCTGCACTTTTGGCAATATTTCACACTTGGTCGTTATGCACATTCTTTGAACTTTTTGAATTCTTGTCAATATGACCATGTTTTGCAACCGCACACTTAGTATGTAGACCACACTTTTCCAAAAATCCTCTAAGCTTCAAGTGCTAGATCTGCGGCCGCTGATGTATTATTGCGGACTGCACTTTGGCCTCTTGCACTCCGTCTTGCCTTTTTGAGCTAAAACACTCCTTTTTGAGTTATAATTCTTCGTTAAGGTCAAATTCTCCAGCATTCCTGCAATTTGCACAATTTCATTAGTTTTAGGAACAAGAATCAACACTTTTGGACTAAAACTAAAGCAAGAAGGTACTAATAAGTGGTTAAAATCCACACTTATCAACTCCCCCAATTTTAAGTCTTTCCTTGTCCTCAAGAAAATATATTAGTTCCCACCTCCTCAATGTAAAAGACCATTTCAAAGAGTCAATTATAAGCCACTCATACTGAGTTGGGACAAACAATTACCCATAATGCTCATGCATTTTCAACAAGGTGTCACATCACATATTATACACATATAACTCTAATATGACACTTGAGCTTAGAGAATTGACTTCACTCATCAAGAACTCTTGTTCTATCATGTAGATCATGGTGGAGTCCAATCTCTTCCTCCTCTACCTTCCATTTGCTATGCTTACTTCAAGAATTAACTGTCAATGTTTAGAGAAATGAATGATTCACTCTTCTCTCACAAGTGAATGTCACAAGTAAGGCTTTAAGTACCATAGGCTTGCCCCTCATGTTGATCACCACTAATGTAAGCTTACTCGTTCAAAATCAAGTAGGAGTTCTTTTGGGTTGTAATGAAGGCTTCTGGATTGGGGGAGGATACCATATGGGAAAAGTGGTTACACCCTTCCTTAAGCACTCCACTTTTTTCATTTCTTGGCTCACATTTACCAACTCTTAGAGGCATTTCCTTTTTTTAGGGGCTAGAGAGTCTTGGCATCATTCTTTATTGTTCATTTAATTCTTTTTCTCCCTTGATTCTCATACTAGAGATAGTTTCCTCTTTTTGATTTCATCAACCTTCCTTCCTATTCCCTTCATGGCATTTTCTTTTTGTTCTTTTCTTTTATTGCCTTCTCTTTTAATAGAGATTTTTTCTTTTCTCTTTTTGGTGCCTTGATACCTCTTTTAAATTCCTCAACTCTCCCCTCAAATTTATGCCTTAAGGTACTTATTTTATAAGAGTGTCAAGGAAGGTCCTGTTGCCAAGAGAGGATTACAAACAAAATGGGTAAAGGCTTGTAGCATGGTTACCAATAGAGAAAGGTTAAAGGCTCAAAGGGGTTGACTAGGGATAACAAGTATTGGGTAGCGATAGAAAGCTCGATCGGGCCAAGGAAAGCCTACAATCATCTTCCAAACTACGCAAACCAAGAATTTTGCCACATTTGGGCCAAGTTCTAGAAAATTCACACAAATACTTAGACTAGCAACAAAATCACCTCACCCCTCATGCAAAAAGATCGTAAAAGAGGATAGAGTCTAAAGCATACAACGATCACAATCAAGTTAAAGATCACTATGGTCCAATCAACCACTCAATGATTATCAAAGTCAACTCAAGAGTCTCAAAGTCACTAACTAGAGCTATTTTCTTTCAAAACCCTTGTTTCAAACAATAAGCACTTAATTAAGTGTATTGGTTCCAAATGAAGAATAAATAACTCTTTTTGGAGAATGACTTGATTAGAGATTTTATTCATTACTACTACTATTATTATTACCTAAACACAAAAACGGACTCATTCCCTAAATAAAGTAGTCACAACATCCATCCTCAGGAAGAGTCACCCGGTTCACACAAAATACCACCTTTGGAAAAAAAGGAGAGAGGGCGAAGAAACTCCCTAAGAATCATTGGACCTCTCAGTGTCCCTAGCAGCATCAACCTTTTGTTGGCTCAGTCAACTGAACATCATTATCATTATATCTGGGAGTGGCGGGAGTGGTGAACATCGCATGCACTTTGTCACCAGTGTCAGTGGCAAGGCATGGCTTCTCAAACTAGCCAGCTAGAGCGACCTGTATAGATGGATCCGGGGCGGTCTGGTCTGGATCAAGCAGCATATCAAAGGGAAAATCTTAGTTGTAGCTAGCCCGGTCACCTCAGCTCTTAGCTCTTCCACTGAGTTCTTGCTGGCTTGAGACTTCCTCATCTTCTTGACCTGCTTGGTCAAGCCCTCAGTAACTGAACCATGATGCATCAGAGTGTCCATAATCACCTTCTGGTTGTCAAGAATCTTGCGTAGTGTTTCATCAAGCTCAGTGGAATCCCTCGGTGACAGTGTGGATGATTGCCTTGCAACAGTACTAGAAATCTCAGACAACTTTGAAGTGGCTGCCTGCATCCAATTGTCGAGACTCGCCAATGTCTGGAGACTCACAAAGCAGAAAGCGAGCATGTAGGCATGGGCACCGGCCTCAGAACTAGAGTAGGGACTGTCCTAGGAGCTATGGAAGGAACTGAAGAAGGAGCTGAAGATGGAGGTTCGGGCATAGCAGCTGGTTCACTGATAGAGGCTTAGCTGATGTGGATGGAATATTAGTTGTGTCAGAAACCACCACTCTCAGCTCATCAGATTGGCCGGCAGTAGTAGAAGGCTGAGCACCCTTCTTCGGGTTGCTCGGATCCTGTAGTGAGTACCAGTCAAATGGCTTCTTAAGCTTTACCTATGTATCAAATGCCTTGGGCTCTACCTTTGTATCTGTGAGGTACTCTATTATAGTGCTGGGGTAGGGGTAAGTAGTGTTAGTTTACTGTGCCAACATAGAAATGTTGGCCAAAATAAGGGCACCCACTTTAATGTTACGCGGCCATGATAAAGCTTCCAGAACAGCACGAGGAACAAGCAAGTTGTTCTCATTCTGGCACGAGTAAAGCCTACTACACACAATTGTTTGCCAACCTTTCGCCTCAAAGCTTAATGTACTCCGGAGAATAGGTACCTAGCAGTAATCCAAGGTGGAGGTGGTCCTAGTGCCAAGATCCCAGCAAGCCACGGCCGGGCCTCTTCTATCAAGGCCAACTTCTCTAGGTACTCTTTTGGCTGACTCTACGTCCTCAAATCCCAAGTACGTGTTCAACGTATGCTTGTCAAATTTCACCTTGAGGTTGCGTACTTTGGTCATATATGTCCCTTTGCGAATATATGAAATTTTGGCATAAAACTCGCGGACAAGGTACTCCTTGACATCCACTGCCTTCTCAATAAATAGCAGCCCTCCCTTTCTCTTCATGAACTGCTCCAAAACTTCCGGATTGTATCAGTCAAGATCCTTCAACAAAGACTACCTCCCATGTGCTAATGACCTCAACGTCTACCACATTCGAAAATCAGTAAAAGCAGGCAAGCTTACAAATCTATCTTCACACGCTTCCTTCTTCTTTTTCCAATCAACATCGGTAGATGTACCTTCTCCCCCTCTTCCACCATCTGGAATGTCCTGTGCACCAGACACTGGAGCAGCTGGCTCGGAAGCCTAGCTATCAGTTTCCAAACCCTCAAAAGTGCTGTGACATGATGAAGGCACATCCAGAAGCGCAGATTGCTCATGTGGTATGGGCTGCTAAACTGTCTGCTTTTTCGAAATAGACACGGAGTTTCCCTCGGAAGCCTCCCTAGATGGGGCATAAAAACTAGAAGAGGTATGCACCCCTCCCTATTCCTGTTCTAGCTTTCTTTCGAATAGTCTTTGGCACACTGAGGGGCAAGGCACCTCAGCCTTGACCCCTTGAAAACTCACCTCTATTCTTGGCGGTTTCGTCGATGCATCATGATCGAAGCATTGTCTATATCAACACAAAGAGGATTGTTAGTTGCAAGTCATCATTCAACACAGTTAAGACTCACGTAAGTGAGGGAGACATTATGGACACAGTAGTGTTAAAGAAAATTGGACATGCTGCAAGAAATGGGATATGCGGTCCACACTTTTTTGATGTGCGACCGCAGACTGGGAGTGCTGACCGCAAATTTTCATTAGCGGTCGCACTTCTGACAAGAAATATCATAGGCTTAGGGACCTCCTCTCTGAAGACAGTGCGAAGGACAAAGTGCGATAGCAAAATTCATTTGCAGTCCACGGAATTAATTGTGGGGTTCGCACTTTTATTATTTCAAGAGACAAGTCTCTTATAGAAATGCGGACCCAAGATGCGGCCTCACCAGGAATTCTACAGTCCGCACAATTAAAGTGCGGTAGTAGAAGCACTTGCCTTCACCAGTCACCAATAATAGCCAACTACAGACCTCACAATTACAAGTGCGGTCGCAAATTTCAAAAAATTAACGAGCAATCTATGTTTTTACTTAGATTTTGCAACTACATGTTCAAATCTATAATATGGTATACACATACAATTTAACTAACCCAACCCATTTTAGCATGTATTAATAACTACCCAGTACAAATCTACCCCAAATGGACACATGGATGAACTATAATAATAGATGACATAAAAAGAAGCTAAAAATTCAAAGATTAAAATAACACAAAAGACATAAAGTGAAGCATACCAGATGAAGTGAGTGTACTAGATCTTATGAGCACAGATGGGTGTGTGTGTGTTTGACAAAGAAATTCCTCATTTAAGCTTCTAGAGTAACAGTGATTCTAAGGAGGGTGAAAAGTGTAAAATTAATGCAAAACTCCCTTTTACACTCAGAGTTATTGAGAGGATAAGAGGCCGAGTGTGGCCGCACAAATCCAAGTGTGGTCTGCATTCCTTCACCTGGGCAATAATATAGATTTCTTATGCGCGGTCCGCACATATTTTAGCGCGGTCGCAGATTAGCCCCTGACTGACAGGAAAAAACTTTAGATAGTTTGCAATTTGACATCCTGTTGAGCTTCTAGAAATGCAGTCCACAGGTGAAATTTGCGGCCACGCAAGCTCTTCAGCGGTGGCACAACTATTTCTGCACTCGCACAATGAACATGTGTTGTTCGCATTGTCTTCTACAATTAGCCATTTTGTTCACCCTTCTTTCACGTAACACTCAGCCTTGTAGCACACTTTAAATAAATTTAGAAACAATAAATAACACCTAATTAAAAAAGAAAAAGGAAAAGAACTTGGGTTGCCTCCCAAGAAGCGCTTGAGTTAACGTCGCGGTATGACGCAATGTCTAAGCATCCCCAAGTTAATTAAATGACCGCGACTACGTGGCTCTCTCCAACTTTAACCAAGTAGTGCTTCACCCGATGACCATTGACTTGGAATATTTCATTGTTCTTGTTCTTCAAATCCAATGCACAGAAGGGTGTCACACCAACAATTTTAAACGGACCACTCCACTTGGACTTGAGGTCCCGGGAAACGTCCTTAATGTTGAGTTAAAACACAATACAAGATCACCGGCCTTGAACTCTTTATTCATAATGTACTTGTCATGAAGATATTTCATCTTTTCTTTGTACAAGAATGAACTCTCGTATGCATGGTACCATAATTCATCCAACTCCTTCAAGTGTGCAACCCGCAAGTTTGCAGCTACATCCCAATTGAGAGTCAATTTCTTCAAAGCCCACACTTTCTTTGTGCTCTAGTTCAACTGGAAGATGAAAAGCTTTCCCGAACACTAACCTGTATGGACACATTCCGATAGGTGTTTTGTAAGTCGTCTTTTAAGCCCATAACGTATCATCATGCTTCTTGGACCAATCCGTCCATTTTGCATTCACCTTTTTAGACAAGATACTGTTTATCTCCGGGTTGGAGACTTCCACTTGTCCACTAGCTTGTGGATGTAGGGAGTCATGACCATGTGATTAATGCTATACTTGCTAAGTAAAGTGTCAAAGCCTTGTTGCAAAAGTGGGACCCCCCATCACATATGATGACACGTGGAGTACCAAATCTTGTAAAAATATTCTTCTTGAAGAAAGCCACTACATTTATGCTTCATTGTTGGGTAAGGCGACAGCGTCAACCCATTTGGACACATAATTCACCTCGACCAAGATGTAAGTATTTCCACAAGAATTCACAAAAGGACCCATAAAGTCAATTCCCCAAACATCGAAAATATCAATCTCCAAGATGGTTGTGAGAGGCATCCCATTTTTCTTTAAGATTCCACAGGCTCATTCACATTCATCACATCATTTCACTAAGTCCTGCATCCTTGTAAAGAGTAGGCCACTAGAAACCACAACTAGAACTTTGGCTGTCGTTCTTGCTCCACCATGATGGCCACCATGGAAAAGAATGACATATGCCTAGAATATCGCCTAGCTGTTCTTCCGGTACACACCTTCTATTCACCCCATCCGTACAAATCCAAAAAAGATATGGTTCATCCGAAGAATAATCTTGACAATTTCTTTTAAGCTTCTTCCTTTGGTTTGAAGAGAACTCATCCGGAATGATTCCACTCACAAGAAAATTCACCATATCCGCAAACCACGGCACCTCTTTCGTTGAAATTGCCAAACAATGTTCATTGTGGAAGGAATCATTGATTTCAAGGCCATCATATGGTCTCCTCTCCTCCTCCAAACGAGACAAGTTGTCTACCACTTGGTTTTCACTACCGTTCCTATTTTGAATATAAATATCAAATTATTTCAACAAGATTACCCATCTCATCAACCGAGCTTTAGAATCCTTCTTGCTCATAAGATAGTGAAGCACCGCATGATCCGTGTTGGCAATAACTTTGGCATCCATCAAGTACGGGCGGAACTTCTCAATCGCAAACACAATAACAAGGAGCTCTTTCTCTACAAAGGTGTAATTGACTTGGGCACTATTCACAGGCTTACTAGCATAGTAAACCGGATGATAAACTTTGTTAACGCGTTGCCCCAAAACAACCCCAACCACTACGTCACTTGTATCACACATGAGTTCAAAATGCAAGCTCTAATTTGGAGCGGTAATGATAGGAGTGGTTGTCAACTTGAGCTTCAATTGTTCAATAGCTCTCATACAATTGTTATTGAAATAGAATTTAGCATTCTTCTCAAGGAGCTTAGACAATGGGTTCACCACTTTAGAAAAATATTTGATAAAGCGCCGGTAGAAACTCGCATGACCTAGGAAACTCCGCACACCCTTCACCGAAGTTCGGGGTGGAAGCTTAGAAATCACCTCAATCTTCGCCGTGTCAACTTTAACTCTATTCCTTGAGATTTTATGGCAAGGACAATGCCTTCCTCAACAATGAAATGACATTTCTCCCAATTGAGCACCAAATTGGTCTGTTCACATCTAGCCAACACTTTGTCCAAATTTGCAAGACAATCATCAAAAGAATCCCCAACAACCGAGAAGTCATCCATGAAAACACCAAGGTAGTCCTCTACCTTGTCCGCGAAAATGGCCATCATACACCATTGAAAAGTCTCTGGTGCATTGCACAAACCAAAACGCATCCTCTTGAAAGAAAAAGTACCATAAGGACATGTAAAGTTTGTTTTCTCTTGATCTTTCCGAACAATAAGAATTTGGTTGTAGCCTGAGTACCCATCAAGAAACAATAAATAGCATGGCCGGCCAATCTATCGAGCATTTGGTTTAAGAAACGAAGCGGAAGGTGTTCCGTCTGACTTTGTTAAGCTTATGATAATCCATACAAAACCTCCAAGCGGTCACTGGTCTTGTAGGAATCAACTCATTCTTATCATTTGTAACAACTGCCATGCCCCCCTTTTTTGGGACACTTTGAACTGGAGAGGTCCATGAACTATCGGAGTTGGGGTAGACAACCCCGGCATCCGACAACTTGATAATCTCCTTCTTGACCACTCTTTGCATAGCCTCATTGATATTCTTTGATGTTCAATGGATGGTTTAGCACCATCCTCCAACTTGATCTTATACATGCAAAATGCGGGGCTTATACCTCGAATGTCTGTCAAAGTCCACCCAATAGCCTTCTTCCTCTTTGGTAACACCAACAATGTGGAATCAACTTGCACGTTAGTCAAACATTAGGAAAGAATAACCGATAAAGTAGAACAAGGGCCAAGAAATTCATACTGAAGGTGTGGAGGTAATGACTTCACCTCCAAAGTAGGTGGCTCTTCAATAAAAGGCTTTGTAGGAAGAGTCTTCCTATTCTCAAGATCCAAAGATATTTTCCAGGGTGCATAGTTGTATGACCCCATTCCTTGCAAAGAATTCACACACTTCATGAAATAATCCATCTCGTCATCATCAAAATTGAGCAAAACGGCTTCCAACATATCACCAATGTTCATTGTAGCACTTGTATCATCAACAATAACATAGGTCACCATATCCACAAAAGATTCCACCTCATTGCTATTTGGTTGATTCATAGACTTACACAAATGAAATAGCACTTGTTCGTCACCAACTTAGAAAGTGAGTTCTCTGGCTTCCACATCACAAAGAGCCTTAACCATAGCAAGGAAAGGTCTCCAAAAATGATAGGCACTTCATAATCAACTTGAAAATTTGGAATAACAAAGTCCGCCGGAAGAATAAACTTATGAACCCGGACCAAAACATCCTCAATCACTCCCAACGGCCTCTTCATTGTGCGATCGGCCATTTAGAGAGGGGATATTTTTTATTCATCCGGGGGTTCATTCATTATGAACTAAAAAGTGGTTGGCCGATTAGTGAGTTTTTAAAAATGTCATAGAATTCATGATCGGCCATTCCATTTTCTTCTCGCTTATCCCCATTTTCAAATGAGAAGATCCGACGTCAAGTGCAGGAATTGCTGTCAAAGGGGCGGGTTGCAACCTTATAGAAGGTTTCCCAATTCCCAAAGGTTTGAAAACCAAATAGGGCATCAACTTGATACTCGCCCCAAGATCATAAAGAGCTTTAGCAAACTCGGCAAACCTAATTGCACAAGGAATAATGAAAGCACCAGGATCCTACAACTTAGGAGCCATGGAATGGACAATTGCACTCACTTGATGAGTGACCTTGATAGTTTCAAAATTCATTGACCGCTTCTTGGTCAAAAAGATCTTTCATAAACTTTTGCATAACCAGGCATTTATTCCAAAGCTTCTACTAATGGCACATTAATTGAAAGACTACTCATCATTTGAATGAACTTGAATTGATTCTCACCATTTTTCTTGGGAAGTCTTTGAGGATAGGGGGGTGGAGGCTTAGGCAATGGTGCCTTAGCCTTTTGCACTATTGGCTCCAGTATGTTGATGATGTTCTCTCTATACGGGTTCACCTCCTCTTGAGTCTCTTCAACACTATCATCAATGTCAATTCGAAGCTCATTATTTGCTTGAACAACATTATTTGGGATTTCCTCCTCTTTTATCACTTGGTCATCATCCACAAGTCGCCTTTCACTTGAGGTGGGTGCATTTCCGCCTCTTCCACTTCTTGTGATAACCGTCATTGCATGCCTTGTATTTTTACCACCCTTTGGGTTCACTACCATGTCACTTGGTAGTGCACCCTTAGGACGAGAATTAAGGCTTGAGAGCTTTGCCCCATTTGAACTTCAAGATTACAAATTGATGTGTTGTGTGAGGCAAGTTGGGCATCGAATCGACATTCCTTTATATCATTTGCTTAAACATATTCTCAATCGGCTCATTTTATTGTTTGAAAAACTTGAAACATGAGAAGGATAAGGAGGTGGTTTGCTCGGTTATTGATACATTGGAGGCCTTTGAAAACCCAACCCCTGGTTTCCTTGATTATTTCCCCAACCACCTTGATTGTTGCCTCCCCAATTTCCTTGGTTGCTTCCACTCCAATTTCCTTGATTGTTGTTATTATGCCAATTCCCTTGATTGTTAGAATTTCAATTGCCTTTGTTTATTTTGTGGTCGCCTTTGTTGTTGATTGGAGCCTTAAAAGTTGTTCCTTTGCCCTTGAAATTGTTCACATATTGAACCTCTTGTTCTTGCTCATGATAAGAATCATCTTGATCAAAACCACCATCATCTTGCATATAATTTTCCACGCGGACCCTTGGTCCTCTTCTTGTTCATCAACACATTTACTCCCTCTATATCATAAAATTGATTAGGAGCTTACACTTGATTAAGTTGGGATTTTGCTAGTTGAGTCATTATTGTTGTCCATTGAGAAATGGATTGCCCATGGTCTTGCAACTCTTTGTGGAGGTGAATCATGTTGGGATCACCTTGTGGTACATTAGCTTGGGATTGTCAAGCTGACGACATTTCCGCCATCTCATCAAGAATCTCGCATGCCTCAGCATAAGGTGTTGTCATAAAGTTACCACCAGCCAATTGATTGACCACACACTGGTTCATAGTATTAATACTACGGTAGAAAGTTTGTTGGATCATGTTGTCAGTCATATCATTGTTTGGGTACTCCTTCACTATTGTCTGATACCTCTCCCAAATCTCATGCAAAAGTTCATTAAGCTCTTTCTTGAAAGCCAATATTTAATCTCTAAGAGTAGCCATATGCCCGGGAGAGAAAAACTTAGCAATAAACTTTGCCGCTAAGTCATCTCAAGTATGTATTGAATGATTAGACAAGCGTTCCAACCAATCTAAAGCTTTACCCCGTAAAGAGAAGGGAAAAAGCCTTAGCCTCAAATCATCCTCGGAAATATTAGTTTTCTTGCTCCCCCAACATGTATCCACAAAGCGCTTCAAATGTTTATAAGCATTTTGATTTGGTGCACCGGTGAAAAAGCCTCATTGCTGTAGCAAAGTGAGCATTACATTGGTAAATTGAATGTTTCTCGCCCTAATACGAAGGGGGACTATTGCACTAGCATAACCTTCATTGGGCAATATCTGGTATTGTTCCTCTTGTTGTTGTGGTGGTGGAGGTGGGGTGGTATGGGCACGTTGTCTAGTTGACCTCGGCCTCGACGATTCGATTATGGCACTTGAGGTACCTCATCGAGTTTTTCTTCCTCGCCGTCCAAGTTCCCCAATGGCATATTTCCAAGCTCATTGTTCGCCATTTTGTACCTACAATTTCTTTAAGAAGTTAGTAACACGGAAGGGAAAGAAGATATTTCAAGAACACACTCAAATATATAGCTAACACCGTTAAAACTCCCCGGCAACGGTGCCGAAAATCAATCCACTTCCAATCCGCACTCAATTGTGAGTGGAAACGATCGTTGGAATAATAGTACCCAATAGGAGGCGGGGTCGATTTCCACAAGGAGTTTAATAGAGGTGTTAGTGCATACACTTGATGAGAGTACGTGAAATAGCTCAATTGCGCTTCCAACACATAGTTTTTGTTTTCTACTTCTAAAATTACCACTCAAGATTAAACTTAGTATAAGAAACTAGAAAGCGAGTAATTATTTTTGTTGTTTTTATCAAATGGGTAAAAGCCTTGGGATGTAGCCTTCGCCTAGGTGCTAACCTAATAGGTAAATCACGTTAATGCGTGTTTTACTGACCGGGGTGTATTATAAATTCCAACTCTAAATTACCCACTTAATGCCTCTTGGTTATAATTTCTCAAGCCCAATTAGGGTATCAATTCAAATAGTTGATATGAGCACAAGTTGGCCTTTCACTATCTCTAGTTCAAACTCTTTAATTAGACTAGCAAAATCTTAGCTATCCCACTTTCTTGTTAGCCAAGTTTTCCTAGATTAAGTCCCTCTTTATCAAATAAGAACCAAATCAAATAAGCATGAATCTTTGTTTACAACCATTAATTCTAGAAATAATGCATGAACAAGGCTAAATAATAAATACCTACTCATAAACAAGCACTAAATTAATTACCCATAATGTTTACACACTAGGGTTGGGTCAAAACCCTAGAGAAAATCTAGCTACTCATATAAATTGAAGAAAACAAAGAAGAAGAACTAAAAAGAGCCATAAACTAAGATTGAATTGATAAATCAAATAATTCTTCACTCAAAATGGTCACTAGTTTCCCAAAATAGTAAAATATATTAGCTACAACTCAAAATATTACAAAACCTTTCCAAATAAAGTATTTCCCGTCTATTTATAGTGGCGTAAAATTTGCTAACAAAAATGCCCTTTGGGAGGTTCTGCAACGGCACTTTTCCATCCGGGGGCTGTACTTTTGGCAAGGCTTCACACTTGGTTGTTTTGCATATTCTTTGAACTTTTTGAATTCTTGTCAGTGTGACCATATTTTGCGGCCGCAAATTTAATATGCAGACCGCACTTTTCCATAAATCCTATGATCTTCAGGTTCCAGGACTGCGGCCGCAGAAGTATTTCTGTGGACTGCACTTTCTTCCGTGGTTGCAGAATTATTTCTGCAGACTGCACTTTGGCCTGCTGCACTCCCTCTCGCCTTTTTGAGCTGGAACACTTGTTTTTTTGTTAGAATTCTTTGTTAAGGTCCAATTCTATAGCATGCTTGTAATTTCCATAATTTCATTAGTTTTGAGAACAAGAATCAACACTTTTGGACTAAAACTAAAGCAAAAAGTACTAATAAGTGGTTAAAATCCACAATCATCAGTCCACACCCTCAAAAAATGAGTTGAGGGCTTCATCCACGGCCCTAGATGCGTCAGTTGGCCTTTCTAGCCTCATTTAAAGCGGCCTCCACCTAGGGTGGAGACTCTTGGATATGGATGACGACGTGGTCCTCAAGATCCGCTGTTCTTGGTACAAGAGGGGCTTCTTGAGAAGTCGTGGCCTTATGTTCCTCCTCGGGCTCCCGAGCTTAGGAGGATTCAGCCTTACGATCGCCCTCCTCCTAGGCTACAAGCGCTTGTGAGGCGTTGATTAGTTCGTGAACGAGGAATTATATGTCGCCGTCGTCATCCCCGAGGAAGTCCCTGAGCTGATAAAGAACTTCGGGGTCCGGGACCCTGGCAGTGGATGTTTTCTTGGTGCTTTTTCTAACCTTGACCACGATCTTTTTCTCTTCTTAGCCTTGGTATGAGTGTTTGACGAGTCAGGGGACCTTTTCTTTTTATTCATCATTTTCTCCCCCATCTTCGCAGTAGCTTCGACAGAAGGCGGTAGTGAAGTGGAGGATTTTTCAGACAGGGACGAGGCCACGGCCTTGGTGATTGCCCGAAGTTTGGTGGTGTTGGAAAAACCTGTGAAAGGAAAAGACCTAGTCAAAATAATGACAAGATAAAAATAACCCTAAGGAAAATTCAACCAGAAGAAGTGGGACACTTACCATGGGAACGAGCCTCCCACTTTCCTTTGGAAAGCTTGCGCCACTCACGCTCGGGGTAGGTGATTTGTTTGCGTATGCCCTCAACCCACCTTAGGAGCTTTGTCAGCACCGACCTTTTCTAGACTGGTAAAATCAGACCCCTCCATAGAAGTTAAGTCTCAAAGTGCTAATGATCTCCAAATATGTTGTTTCATACTTGATTCGGGCAACTCCCGTCCCATCTTTTCATGAATAAACTGATTCTATGCTTGCTTTTTGGGGATGTAGGCCGGGCTAGTAGCGACTTAATCTTGTTTCCGATAGAGCACCATTGATTGGTCTAATGGCAAAGGAAACTTGGGAATTCAAGATTTTTCCCTAAAACGAGGGACTGCATTGGGAACTTGGGCGATAGATTCATATCAAAAAAGATGAATAATGAGAAAGAGGAGTAAATTCAAAGGAGTATTTTGATAACTTAAAAGGAAATGAACTTACGTTTTGTGTTCCACTTCTCGGGAAACGGCAGGAACTCGAAAGTATCTTCGGTCTATATTCGAACAAACCTCCCTTACCAACCTCGATCGTTGTCCTCGTCTATGCAAGAGAAGGGAGCCTCCTTTGCCCATCGGGCGAGCTTGATTAACCCCCCTCGGAAGATTCGAGAGCTGTAAACTCGGAGCAGATGGCCAACCATAAATTGAGGCTCCTCTGTGTTGTTAGCAAAGTAACGGAGAAGGATCATGATCCTCTAAAACAACGGGTGGATCTGCCCGAGGCATATTTCATGCCTTTTAAAAAAATTGAGGATCACCGTATCCACCAACCCGAATGTGAAGGGATACGTGTAAATGCTTAAGTACCCTTCCACGTGCATTATAATATCCTCATAAGGGTTGGGAACGACTATTTTTTTGCCTTCCCATTTGTAGTCCTCTCGGACCACTTGGAGCATCTCCTCGATGATGGAGCAGACGTACCTCCACGCCTCCTCACCTCGGCCTCCTTGTTTGGAGAGTTCTTCGACCTTGAATTCGTTCTCTATGGAGCAACCTCTGGGGATAAATTCTATGAGAGGAGGTTCTGCGTGTAACAACTCGACCGGTCATTTTGAGCATTTGCACTTTGCTCGGTAGTTTGAGGGCATGAGTGTCTCCGCATGATGTATGATGTATTATGACTTGTGTGAATCGCAATTTTGATTTTCAGGTTATTCGAAATCGATTTTGAAGAATGAACTTCATGATTGAAGCTTTAAGTTGGAAGAGTTGACCAAGTTTGACTTTTTAGAATTTGACCTCGGATTGGAGTTTTGATGATTTCATTAGGTCCAGATGGTGATCTTGGACTCAGGCATATGCCCGAATTTTCATTTGGATATTTCTAGAAGGATTCGGCACTAATTGGCGAAAGTTGGAAATTTGAAGGTTTGGTAAGTTCATAAGTTTTACCGGAAGTTGAATGTGAGGATATCGGATTTGGATTGTGGTTCAAGGGATTGGAATAGTGTCGATATGTCATTTGGGGCTTGTCTGCAAAATTTGAGTTCATTCCAGGTTGATTTGATATGTTTCGGTGCGAGTTTTGGAAGTTGAAAGTTCTAATTTTATTGATTTTGATTTGAGGAGCGATTCGTCGTTTTGATGTTATTATGTGTTATTTGAGGCCTCGAGTAGGTCCATGTTATGATACGAGACTTGTTGGAATGTTCAGACGTGGTCTCGAGGGGCTCGGGCGTGTTTCAGATCGATTTCGGACCATTTCTCCTTCATATCGCATTGCTGGCTACTGAAGTCTGGTGCACTAAAGGTTCCTCACGATCACGGACATAGAGGTGCAATCGGGTAAGGGAAAATTTGAGCAGAATATTTCTTCTTCTTCGCGTTTTGCGAGTTCTCAGACGTGTTCGCGTAGGCTGCTGCTATTTGTGCATCGCGTTCGTGCAAGAAATCCCGCGTTCGCATAGTTGTTTAGACTGAGCTGGGCAGTAGCCGCTTCTTCTTCGCGTTCGCATTGTATTTTTTGCGATCGCATAACTCAGATGAAGGTAACCGTCGCGTTCACATGGGCTATTGTGAGATTGCGTATGGTATTTTCTGAGGCTGCTGAGTTTGTTCTTCACGATCGCGAAGAATGTCCCGCGATCATGTATGGTATTCCTGTCCAATGAATATAAAGTGCTCTATTTCGGGGGTTTCAGCCATTTTTGCATATTTGGAGCTATGGAGCTCGGATTGAGGCGATTCTTGAAGCAATTTTCACCTTGTGGATTGGGATAAGTGTTCTCTACTCATTGTTGATTTTATATCATGAATCTATCTTTGTTTTTGGAATTTGATCGAGGGTTTCAAAAGGGAAATTCGGGGTTTTTGTCTAACCATTTCTAAAGTGAATATTTGAGTTTTGAACATTGATTCAGAGTCGGATTTGAGTGAAATTGGTATGGTTAGACTCGTAATTGAATGAGTTGTCGGATTTTGTGAGTTTTGTCAGGTTCCGAGGTGCGGGACATGGGTTTGACTTATTGGTTGACTTTGATTTAATGTGTAAATATTCGACCTTATCAATTGAGTCTGATTCCTACAGCATTATTTGATGATTTTGGATTGCTTTTGGCTAGTTTTGAGCAGTTCGGATGATGATTCGAGAGGGATGGCACTTCTAGTGTATCGATTTGGCTTTTTTGAGGTAAGTGTCTTGCCTACTTTGTAGAGGGCATTTTTCCTACAAATTTACATTATTTGCTACATGCAGCGGTGAGACATATATGAGGTGATGAGCATATATACATGTGCCAGGGTTACTCATGCTCGGGGTAATTATATTAAAAATTGCGCCTTGTAGAATTTCGTGACCTTCTTGCTTCATGTCTTACTTGACTACTAGATCACTAAGAATATGGAATTAAATGTTAGAAACCAAGATTTAATTTACTATAACTTGATTAAAATTTGATCGAATTTTGAGAAACATTGATGTGTCTAATTCGGTCATCATTATGTTTAATCACTAATACATTCCTATGGCCGTTATTCTTGAGATATTAGATTCTACACTCGTGTTGTAGATCATTCTTGAGATTTGTTGAAATACTTGAATAATAAGGTTCTTGAGGGTTTATTGAACTAATGTTGGCTTGAAAGTTGTGATCAGGGTTCATTTGGAATCTTCGATTAACCACTCTCCCTGACGTTATTTATGCTTTCTACCTTGTTTGTCATTGATATACATGTGCTTCGTAAGGAAGAGTGTAAAGCACGAACGGTGATGTCATGCCATTGCATATATATTATCATGTGAGGGAGAGTGTGATGCACGAAGGGTGATGTCGTGCCATTTCATATATTTCATCATGTGAAGATGAGTGTAAAGCACGAAGAGTGATGCCGTGCCATTTCACATATTTCATCATGTGAAGAGAAGTGTAAAGCACGAAGGGTGATTACGTGCCTTTTCATTTGAGAGTAAAAGCACGAAGGGTGATGCCGTGCCATTTTATTTATATTACCATGCTTTTATATTATCATGAGTTCAGGAAGTGCCAAGGTATCCAAAGTACATCAAGGAAATTGTGGAAAACAAATGCAAACTAACTGAGTTCGAGACTGTAGCGCTCACTGAGGAGTGTAGTTCCAGAATTCAGAATAAGTTGCCTCCTAAATTGAAGGACCCAGGAAGCTTCACAATTCAAATTTCAATTGGGAAAGATGTGGTTGGGCGAGCATTGTGTGATCTTGGAGCAAGCATAAACCTGATGTCGTTGTCTGTGTTTCGGCAGCTAGGGTTGGGAGATCCTCGAACGACTATGGTGGTATTGCAATTGGCAGAGAGATCATTAGCCAGCCCCGAGGGCGTCATTGAAGATGTGCTGGTCCAAGTGGGCACATTCATATTCACAGCTGATTTTGTTATCCTAGATTACGAGCCTGGTCAGGAAGCCCCATTTATTTTGGGATGACCATTTCTAGCTACGGGTCGCACAATTATTGATGTATGTGAAGGACAGATGACCATGAGAGTGGGTGATGAGGTGGAGATCTTCAATGTATACCGAGCACTTAAATTGCTAGCACACTATGAAGATTTGTCCATGATCATAATTGTGGATGATGAATTGGCAGGCACAACACCATACTTGGTATTTGAAGATCCTTTGGGAAGAGCTTTAATTGACGAAGAAGAAGAGGAGGATGAGCTGGTGGGAGAAATCGTACAAGTTTTGAACATGGCATGCCATATGTCAACGGGTTGAAAAGATTTGAGGAAATCGACAGGCCATTGACATTGACACCACCTAAACCATCGATTTAGGAGGCTCCAAGGTTAGATCTCAAGCCTTTACCTTCTTATCTTCGATACCCATACTTAGGTGTTTCAGAATCCTTACCTGTGATCATCTCATCTTCATTATCACATGTGCAAGAGGATAAGTTGCTGGGGGTTTTGGGGGAACATCAAGGGGCCATCGGTTGGACTATTATCGATATCAAGGGAATTAGTCCATCATTTTGCATGCATAAAATATTCTTGGAGGATGGACACAGACCAAGTGTGGAACAGCAAAGATGATTGAATCCTATTATGAAGGAGGTGGTAAAAAAAGAGATTATCAAATGGCTGGACCGGGGGATCATATTTCCTATTTCTGACAGAAATTAGGTGAGTCTTGTGCAGTGCGTGCCGAATAAGGGAGGAATGGTAGTTGTGGAAAACGAGCAAAATGAGTTGATACCTACCATAACAGTGACGGGATGGAGGGTATGCACTTATTACAGTACGCGCAAGGACCACTTCTCTTTCCTTTGCATTGATCAGATGTTGGACAGGCTTAGCCGGGCGTGAATGTTATTGCTTTCTTGATGGTTACTCCGGTTACAATCAGATAGTGATAGCACCAGAAGACCAGGAAAAGACTACATTTACTTGCCCCTATGGCACCTTCGCCTTTAAAAAGATGCCATTCGGGATATGCAATGCATTGACGACTTTTCAAAGGTGTATGATAGCCATCTTCACCGACATGGTGGAGAAATTCGTGAAGGTGTTCGTAGATGATTTTTCATTCTATGGGTTGTCCTATGATAATTGTCTGAAGAACTTAGAGTTGGTGAGCATGCTGTGAGGAAACTAACCTGGTACTTAATTGCGAGAAGTGCCATTTTATGGTTCAAGAAGGTATTATATTAGGACATCGAGTGTCCAAGCAATGAATTGAAGTCGATAAGGCCGAGGTGGAGGCAGGGGAAAGACTACCACCACCCATCTCTGTTAAGGGCATCAGCAACTTCTTGGGACATGCAGGTTTTTATAGATGTTTCATTAAAGATTTTTTGAAAATTGCTAATCTCTTGTGCAGGTTGGTAGAAAAGGATGTCGCACTGTCTGAAGACATTCGAGGAGCTGAAGTTGAAGTTGGTGTTGGCGCCAATCATTATTGCTCCTAACTTGAGTCTACCCTTTGAGTTGATGTGTGATGCGAGTGATGTTGCAATTGGGGCTATGCTTGGACAGAGAAAGAATAAAATGTTGCATTCAATCTACTATGCCAACAAGACCCTAACTAGTGCACAACTCAATTACACCACGACGGAAAAAGAACTGTTGCCAGTTGTCTATGCTTTTGACAAGTTTTTGTTCTACTTAGTAGGAATGCATGTGATCGTGTAAACGGATCATGCGGCGATCAGGTATTTAATCACAAAAAAAAAAAAGATGCTAAGCCGAGATTGATTAGATGGGTACTTCTTTTGTAGGAATTTGACTTGGGAATCCGTGATCTGAAGGGCACAGAGAATCAGGTGGCTGATCATTTGTCAAGGCTAGAAAATTATGAGCATGTGAAAAAAGGAGGGGTGATATATGAGACGTTCCCAAATGAGAAACTCTTTGCACTCACACATGATCTGCCACCATAGCGTGCGGATTATGTAACTTTCACTGTGAGCGGAGTACTTCCTCCAGAAATGCCATCTGAAGGGAGGAAACGATTCCTACATGACATAAACTACTATTTCTAGGATGAGCCGTTCTTGTATCGGCAGTGTGCTGACCAACTGATGAGGAGATGCATTCCGGAGAAGGAGGTGGAGCAGGTTTTGTACGATAGTCATTCCTCACCTTATGGGGGACTTCATGATGGTAATAGAACAGCTGCAAAAGTTTTGTAGTCGGGATTTTATCGGCCGACTCTGTTTAAAGATGCACATTCATTTGTGAAGAAGTGTGATCGGTGTCAGAGGACTGGAACAATCACTAGAAAAAATGAGATGTCGCTTACGAACATTCTTGAGGTGGAGATTTTCGATGTTTGGGGGATCGATTTTATGGGACCATTCCCATCATCTATAGGGAACAAATACATCTTTTTACACGTTTCGATACTCCTTGAGCTCTGATAAGTGATGAAGGTACGCATTTTTGCAACAAACTTTTGAACAACCTTCTAACGAAATACAGAGTCGAGCACAAAGTTGCCACCGCATATCATCCTCAGACGAGTGGGCAAGCAGAGGTATCGAACGGAGAAATAAAGCAAATTTTGGAGAAAACGGTCAGTGCAAATAGGAATGATTCGGCTTCAAGGTTGGATGATGCTCTATGGGTGTACAGAATTGCATATAAGACACCTATTGGTACCTCTTTACAAGTTGATCTATGGCAAAGCATGTCACCTTCCAGTTGAGCTAGAACACAAGGCCTTCTGCGCAGTCAAAAAGCTCAATATGGATACGGAGTTGGCGGCTGAGAAAAGATTGCTCCAACTCAATGAGCTAGATTAATTCAAGCTGAATGCATATGACAATGCCAAGCTATATAAAGAAAAGACCAAAAGGTGGCATGACAAGCACATCAAGTATCGCCATTTCGAGCCGGGCCAGTTGGTATTACTATTCAACTCCAGGTTGAAATTATTTCCTGAAAAATTAAACTCAAGATTGTCTGGACCTTTTGAAATAGTGCGTGTAACACCATATGGGGCTATAGAGTTAAGAGCACCAAATTCTGATTGGACGTTCTTGGTCAATGGGCAAAGAATCAAGCATTATTTGGGTGGTGACGTGGATTGTCACAAGTCCCCAATTGCACTAAAGGATGCTTGAGGAGTGGTAATGTCATGCTGCGATGTTAAATCAAGTGCTTCTTTGGAGGCAACCCAAGCGTTTTATTTTGCTTTCATAGTTTACTAACTTTTCCCCTTCGTTTCGGTATTTTTGATTTTTTTTTAGGAGTTCCTTAATTTTGTTTTATCTTGTAGGAATAATTTTTGTTGTATTTATCATTAAAAAAAATTTAAAAAAATCCCAGGCATGAGAAAAGAGGGTGGATGTGTCGCATCCCCCTCAGCGCCAAATATTAAGGGCGAAAGTGGTCGAGGCAGTGAAGTCTGCCCAAAGCGCCAACTAGCGCATCCATTTGAACTGAGGCAAAATCAATTGGGACGCGTCGCGTCCCCTTTAGTGCGCATATGTAAGTGTTTTAAACACTTGAAATTCCCCAATTCTCCATTCCTTCCTTTCCTTCTCAACCTAAACACACCCTTCACTGTAAACCCAATCCCCTCGCACCACCACTGCATCAACCTCAAATGCAATAGATATCTGCTTCTCCTTCCCCGTATCTTCTCTCTCTTCCTCTCTTCTCTCCCTTCTCTTTGTAAGGCAGCAGAATCCCACCCCCAATTCCCCTATACTAGGTTTTACCAATTTAGATTCTACATATGAACTTAAGAGAGGAGTTTGAAAAATTTTTAGGTTCTTGCTTGTTTCCACCTGCTTTGTTGTTGGTTTTTGCTGTACATGATGATGACAAACTATAATTCCCATCTTCTGATCAATTTTGGGAGAGTATTGTGCATGCTTTACAGTGAGAAGACGCTAGCCCACACCAGTGCAGCCACGTGTTTGACAAATTTATTGTGAGGTTAATTTAGGCGCTGGCGAAGTCTGAGTAACCGAGCGACACTAGTATGTGCTAGTGAATAGGTGTGGGGTTGTTTGAGTGATTATGTACATCATTTCAGAGTGTTGGAGTTACAGGTGCTCGCCACTTTTTCAACATTTGTTTTGAGGCATTTAATGGTCGTTCGGTTTCCGAGTGACCAACTTCCTGTCTGAATTACTTGCAATTAAGTTGCTTAACTGCTTGTATTGTGATGTACATTGTTTCGGCAGTTTGTATGTGTATTGGTATATCTTGAGAATAAGTGTGGGGTTGCGCAAAGTTTGTGATGATATAGCTAAGTAAATCCAAAGTAAGCTGTTGTAGGTAATTGAACATGTTTTGAGCGACACCTGAATCTCTCTTTCATTGTGCATAATCATGTCTATAGGTGCATTGCCAACTTGTTTGCTACAAGATAACTAATTCCTGCTAAAAGCCATGGGCTATGTTTGATTGAAGTACTGAATGGCATAAATATGCGGATGATTGGAAGTGCACACCTTTGCACAGCTGTTGTATATCTAAAACTTCACTATTCTGCAAACTAATTGTTGACGTCTATGTTCTGCAGGTACATTGGTCCACAATGGCAGTAACGGGCAAATCTTCCAAGCAACACGAAAGAGATAATGACAAGCAACCGCCCAAAAAGCCTACCGAAAAAGCAACGGGTGCTTCAAACCCATAGAACAAAAGGAAACGGACTGAGAAAGCAAAGGCACGGCCGACTAGGCAATTAATTGATGAGTCGGAACAAGAAGACGAAGAACCATTGGTGCGGAGGAATGTAAAAATGAGTACCACAACAACATCACAAAGACTGCCAAGTAAAGGGATAGAGTTCAGAGAACCTGTGCCAAACCAGACCAAATCCACAACGCAGGTTGATCCAAAAGATAAAGGGAAGCAGAAGGCTACCCCAGAATCTAAGTTCGAGTCTGATTCGGTCTATGAGCGCACTAATGTCAACATGAGCGATGAAGAAGAGGGTGAACCAGTTGATTGAGCTACTTGGGAGAAAAATTTTGTTACTGTAAAAGCATTCCGGGCTTATGAGAAAATCCTGGATTCTAAGAAGTACATTCAAGAAAAGCCAATCAACATTGGACCGCTGAAGAAAAATTACACAGATCTTCTGAAATCAATTCGAGATGTGCAACAATGGGGACCTATCTTGAAGGGCAACGGCAAAGGCCAACCTTACTATTGTCAGAGAGTTGTACGCCAATTGGCGTCACTCACAGGGCAGCATTGTGAGAGAGTGGGTGGATATCAATGTCTCGGCAGATGCTCTGAACGAGTTCTTAGGGGTGCCACACACACCAACAGACAGGTATGACTCTATATGCAAAGAGCCTGATTACTCATATATTCAGTCTGTCCTATGCCCTACCAGGAAAGATGCAAATCGGAGACAAGGAAGTGTGGAGTACAATTCTCTGGCCAAAGAGTTCATAAGCGCATTGGCACATGTGGTGCTGAATTTCATATGCAATCGCATGATGCCATGCCAACACAAAACTAATGTCCCTCGATACCGAGCACAAGTGTTGTATGCTTTATTGGAGGGGATCCTGCTCAACTTGGGAGCCGTCATGCACGATCAGATGCAGTGCACCAAGATGAACTACAAGTGAAGGTTGTTCTATGCGAATACCTTGTCGGCTTACTTGTCGAAGATGGGAGTGCTATGGGACAAGGAGAATGATGACATCGAGGCTAAAGTTCCAGGACCGTATGATGTTACTCATGTACTAAAGCCGACCAAGGGGAGGGCTTCTATGTTCACCATTCAATAGTTGTTTGAGCAGATGAGAGTTGATATGCAAGAGAACAGGGATGAGGTGATCGAGACTCATGCAGAGTTGAGTGCCACTAGAGATGAGTTGATTCAGACTCGTGCAGATCTAAGCCAAGTCCAGGCTGAGCAAGCTACTATGATAAGGGAGGTATCACTCCTCCTCCGTGCATTGGTCTAACGTACAGATATAGATATTTCATAGTTGTTTGCACCATCCACTGCTGAACCATCCACTTCTGCTCCTCCTATAGTCCCGGGGTCTCTAGCCACCATGCTCACTGAGACCGTCGTGCTACATGCTACAGACTCAACTCCACCTGGTGAGGATAGGACTGTGACCGAGCCCCTACTCATGAGGATACTATTTCTATGCCAGAGGGGGTCATGATGGATGTCGTAGATGCTTCAGGCACTAACTTGGTTGTTGCCGCTACTTCCACCCCGGCTTTCCAGACCACTGTTGCTGATGCTCCTCCACATACCACAGAGGAGACCTCCACTTCGACTTGGGGAGTTTTTTCTCACCCTACTCTACTTCATTTGTGTGCATTAGGGACAACGCACGGTTCTAAGTGTGGGGTGGGGGTTATTCATTTTCTTGTGTGGATGAATGTATTTAACTATTACAATATTTGTTGCTTTTGATACTTTTGGGGCTGTAATATTCACTGAATTAAAGGCTTGTAATAGTTAGTAAATTCGTCTATAAGTAGTAACTCTCAGTCTCTTGTTGTGTTTATTTGTAGGAAGTAGCCTTATAGTAGTTCGTCTATAAATAGTGGACTTTTCCCAACGACGGACTACCTGGACAGTTCTCTCGAGGGATTAAGGTCCATGGAAAAATACAAAAAAAAAAATTATTTGATTCTTGGAATTAGTGTTAGTATTAGGAAATTAACAGAAAAATAAATAAAAGCACAAAAACATGTTATTTGATTTGACTAGTTAGCAAGTTTAATCTATTAGGCAATAATCCCCCTTGATTTTTCTTTGTCCATCGGTTCTTTTTCAAAGGATGAATTTTTGAACCGAGTATTAGTTGTTATTTTTAGAGTAGTGTAGGATATGAAGACTCAGACTCAATTCAGCACATTCAGTGACTTGCTTGATACTAATAGAGTTAGACTTGAGCATGTGTTGAGCATGCAGAGTATAACTTTCTCCATGAGTTTTTGAGAACTATTTGTGCCTTGGAAAGTAGAATAGCTTGTTTGTGACGCTTAGGCTCATTTTCTTGACTCTTGTGCTAATTGTTGTGCCTTGTGCATTAAAATTGTGGCTTAACTGTATAATTGGTTTGATTGAGAGTTGGAATGTAGCCATCCTAATTGAATCATGTGCCATTGTGTGGTGAGATTCCTTTGTTGTTCCATGTAGTACACTTGTGTCTAGAACTTACCCTGCATGTGAGTTGAACAGAAATTCTAGGTTTTGCTTGGTTTGAAATATGATTTTAGGCCTTCTTTGATCCTTTTTGAATTGTAATGCTACCACGAATAAAATCATCCCTAATTAGCCATTTTGAGCCTGTCGACCTTATATTTGGCACCCATATTACGAGCCTCTACCCTTTTGTTCTTATTTGAAACTATTGATCCTTGTACCTCTTAAGGCACTTTGATCGTGAAATAAGCGCTAAAAGAAGTAAGGAGGGGATTTGGGTGGCTTTCAAGTGGAACCAATGAAAGGGAGAAAGGTACACTTGTTTTGTAAAATAATACACTACTAGGGGAAATTGAAAAATAAAAAAGAAAAAAAATTGAAAAAGAGAGAAGGAAAAATAGAGATGAATAAATTGTTGTCTTGTTCTTGCTAGTGGGGTATAAATTGACGTAATGCTTAGAATAGAGGGAATAATTTTGGAGAGTGATCTTGTTTGTGAAATTAAAGTGGATTGAAGAATTACGCTTAAAGTTTATTATGTGATGTGCTACAATGCTTAGGAGGATGAACCACTATTCCTAAATATATCCTAACCTTCCCTTAGTCCACGTTAAAACCAAAAGAAATTTCTAATTGATTTTAGACTGAGCAGGCCTACATTAGTAGAGATTTACATAACGGGCAAGCCTATGGTTCCTTTTGTGCGCATGTGAACTTCTTTGACAGAGTGAGTGATTTCTTCCATTATTTGAAGTCCTTAAAATATGTTCAAATTTTATATGAGTGTGTGGACTATCTCTCTTTGATTTGTGGTGAGGACACATGTTTCATGATGGATAGGTGACTTTATTAAGCTCTCCAGTGAGAGTTAGTAAGTTGGCCTAAAAGTAGTTATATTAGGGAGTCAGTTTCTGAGGTTGAGATGTCCCTGATTTACTATTTGATTATTTTGAAGTTCAATATTGTGTGTGGCATGTTTTGAACTTGGGAAGTAAGTTAAAGAATGCATATGCAAAGGGCTAATTGTTGGTATCAACCAAAGTCATGTGTGGCTTGATAACGATAAGCTTAATTTTATTCAATCCATTATAGGATGATTTTACTTTGCTCGAGGACGGACAAAGGTTTAAGTGTGGGGCGGTGATGTTGGGCATATTTCTATATGTTATAATGTTGCTTTAGCCATTTTTTAACTGCTTTTTTGGTTCCATTTGGTATTAAAAATGTCCAACATGTTCTAATTATTGGTTTTATGACTAATTAAGTTGTGTGTGATGATTTAGGATATTTGGAGTGCAAAAATATGAAGAAAAGGTGCTCCAGCTATAAGAGAATAGGGTGGATGTGTTGCATCCAACCTAGGGAAAAAGTGTATTTGGTGCACCCTTGGCAGTGAAGTCGGGAGAAGGAATCCACCCTAGCATCCACATCTGGACATAGCAGAGATGAAGGAACAGAGGGTGGATGTGAAGCATCCACCCCAGCATGCGAATTTGAGAAGTTGAAGCTGAGGCGGAAGCGACGCATCCACCCCAGCATCAATCCCTGAAGTTGAGTCGGATTAGGAAAGGGTAAACTTTGGCCCATGACCTGTGTACGCAATATATAAGCCAAAAACGCCTCTTAGGTCATCGAACACACTTGGAAGCAGAGAAAAGCCATCACAGAGTTTGGAAACCACAGAATTCGTCTTGAGTTCTTACTTTTTCCTTCTTTTATTAATTCGTATGTATTCTTGAGATTTATTTGAGATTGCTACCATGAGTACGCGTGGCTAAACTCATTCATTCTGGGTTTATGATTTTACATGAATGTTGATGTTTAAATATTGATTTGACGAGTTAATTTATCATATTGGGTTGTTTATTCATATCCTGAGTTTAATCATTTTACTGCCTAGCTAACAGTGAAATACTATATTTGAATCTTGAGTTGAACTTGAAAGAGGTAATTCTTGATTGCAATAGGAGTGAGTAGAGCCCGATCTTGAACCTAGTCATTGGGGAATTCATTTTGCGAATACGGATAGAAATATACCTATTCGCCGTGCTCAGCCACTTGTGCAAGAAATTGTTAATGCGTTCTTTTTAAGCCACTTGTGCAAGAATTAATGCATTCTTTTTATCTCTAATCTCATAGAAATATAGGGTTTACAATAAATTGAACAGGCGAGTAGAGTTGTCAAATTTCTACGAGTATTATTATCATTGCAGGTTAATAACCCAGATAAATTAATGAGTCGAGTCGATTGAAGAATTCAACAGGATTGTTAGCCAGTCATAACCCTGGAATATTATTTCTCATTGAATTAAAATCCTTCGTGCTAAGTGTGCTAGTTCATTAAGTTTTCTTTTACTTGCAATTATATTTGTAGAATTAATCAAACAAAAATCACCTTGAAATTGCTCTTGCCTCGATAAATTAGAATTCGCTTGATATAGTTGATAATTAATCACAAGTTCTCGTGGGAACGATAATCTACTCACTCTTTATTACTTGATTGATCGCGTATACATTCGTTTGCGATTTTGGGCAACAAGCCTTTTGGTTGCCTCGTTGAAAATCTTGCAAGGAAAACCAAGTGCGACAATACCTTGTAAGGAAAAAAGAATACAATGCATATTAACTCCCCCTGATGATAGCATCAATTCACATCTTTAAGCCTTCGCATCTCGGTCTTGGATACTAGCTTCCTGAAGGTTGACATCGGTAGAGATTTGGTGAATAAATCAGCCATATTAACTCCAATGAATATGTTGCACCTTGAAATAATCATTCTTGATAGATATATAATGTCTTCATATAATATCGTGGAATGTCCTTTTCAATATCTCCATAGAGGTAAAAATTCTCGCTATCATATTATCATGCATATAGTTATAGCAAGATACATATGTGCACAAATTGCAGTTAGGATGTAGTACTTCATGACCAAGAATTCAATATGCTTCAAGCAATTTAAATCCTTCAGGGATTGTCATATAAGTTAAGTCATATAAGCCATATGAATGGACTTTAGATACATATCAAGTTTTTTATGTCATGCGGGACATATAAGATAGATAAAGATGATTGCACACACCATTGACTTTATACTTTCAAGTGTTTGAACTGCAGGTCCAAAACTTCATATCTTTCATATGGAGTCAGCTCTACTTGAATTATTTCTCCAGATTTAAGATCCTCGTATATATTTAGCGTTATCATAGATGCAGTCGACGAATATTTTATATCGGCTTCGACCTCCATTTTTTCATAAAGATATAACATAGAGATCTCTTCATTCCATTTCAGGATCCTGAACCTCTCTGAGATTTTATGAAGTGCTATGTCATGTGATCTTCTAGATCACTTGTCTCATTATTATGATCATTTTGATCATTTTCTTTATCAAGAATTTTATTTGAAACTGATCTCCTTCTAGGACTTATTCTAATAGGAGCATTTGCAGTGAGAATATAGTTACTTTCTTTAGGTCAGTAAATGCATCTGGCATGCTTTGTAATATAGTGCAGATGAATTATCTTTTTATGAACTTCAAGTTCATATTATCTTATTCGAGAATGTAGATGTATAAATGATAATTCATTCCACGTTGCTTTTTCTCAACATTTATCATGTCTCCCCCTCATGTTAGAAAAACTAACTTGTTTCCTTAACTTTGAAAATCAACATTTGTGTGTTATGGTGTTAATCAAAATATACACCGCACATCAATAATAATAAGATGAAATTATTTGGTTCCTGACCCTCAACCACTTGTGAGAGGAGAATGTAATATACTTTTGTATATAACATATATCAAACTTATATAACTAACTTTGTTCTCATAAGCAATAGTTTAGCTATTAAGTGGAGGAATTCAGTAAATTATTTTGCTAAACCAACTGTGATGTAAACCAACTTATCAGGATAAAGTATCTTGAATAGAAAATCTGAAAATTATGTTCTTAATTAAATTATTGAGCAAGTTACCTCGCAAATATCAGGTTGCGGGTTAATAACAATCATACATGTAACCATCTCATAGATGCATCGTATGTGGTACATATGGCAGGTGATATTCACTTTTGATATTTCCAGCATTCATGGGATTCAATCCTAATTTTTGTTAGTCTATTAATTAATGAGAACAAGCAACATAAGAGAATTCGTAAAGAACTTTATAGTTCTTTAATATTTACCCATGTGGATTCTCTTTTATTTTTACACATCATACTTGAATTAACATAGCTAAACCAACTATGCCATCTGGATAAATTATCAATATTGATAAACTTTGGGTTTACACCATGAGTATACAATTATCAATAAATACCAAGTTTATTATGATATGAATTTTTATATCAATAAATTTCTACTTTATTGTGGCATTCATTAATTTGTATAGTACAAACTGGATAATAAAGCAGGTAGCTTTTCACCTACATATTACCCCACTACAAATTGTAGTAATAAAAGATATTAAATCTTTTCTTTATTTGTAGTCTTAATATAATCATCCGCTTTTGTGAATATTATAGAAACTAAATAAGTTTCTTTGAGACTTACTACGATAAAACACCTTATTAATCATTAATTGTATTTCTCCAAAATAGTAATAGTTGGCTCTTCTAAAGCTCTCAATTAATTTTGTACTACCACATATTCATCAACATCCATATGGTGAATATCTCTTTCAAGGAGAAGTTATATGCAAGATCTGTTTCTTGCATTATTGTTGTCCTTTAATAATCACATTGCCAAAATATTTTGGCATGCAATAGGTACGTGACTAATGATTATTCATGCCATAGTAATGACATTATTTTCTTATTTTCTCTCAAACCTCCTTCAAGAGGTGAGTGCGATATATTCACTACCACTAGCACATTTTTATTCTTTCAAGAATGAATATTTATTCATAAATCACATGCTGTCACATTCACACCATGAATGGACCATATTCATCTATATGTGCTTTACAAATCTTATGTCAAATCGATGACAAACATTATTTTCACAGAGTGAATGATTATTTTGAGAATCCTTATTGTTCTCATTACCACAATGATGACGATTATAATTTCGTCTATTGCTACGTCCACATCCATTGATACCTTCACGGTAATAATTTTATCTTCTTTCAGACTTATTACATATTGCTACCACATTCTCTCAAGGGAACTAGAATGAAGCAATTACAGTGAGACAGGTTTCACTTCGTGTACTCATAATCATACATGAATTTGATCATGACAAGGCATAGAAATTTTACCACTTCGGGTGGTTATGATTTCTTACAAATTCCATTAGAGTTATAATCAAAATTTTTGTCTTTGCTTGTATTTAAAAGTATAGAATGCCAAGAATTTAAAAGAGAAAAATTAGGTAAAATACTTACCTTAAATCTAGAATTTATTCCTGAGGGATGTTCAAGGAACAATTGACAATCATTATGCTCAATATTATGTATAAGTTGAGCACCATGCACATATCCCAAAGCCTCTACTCAATTGGTTGGAGTCTCGTGCTGATAACGTGTTATAAAATAATAAAATATTTGGAGTCTCGTGCTGATAACGTGTTAGAGGGAGAATTCTTATTGATTTGGGATGAATTATGATGGAATACAACTCCTCTATTTATAGGGAAAAAGTGACTTAGCTACCAAGTAACAAACCCTAAAATCTCTCAAAAATATAGACATTCACCTTAAATACAATTCTATTTACGACATATCTAAGTTATTATGCATATTTTTTTTGACAAATATTTTGGTTAATTGCATTTTAAATGGGATATATGATTTATAGTGAATATATTTGTTTGGTTTCAAATTGGATAAGGTTTTCTTTGTACTTTTACCCTCAATATTTTAAGGTATAAAAATACAAAAAAGGAAAGAGCTAATCAAAGATTTTTTGGTTAGTTAGGTGTAGTCACGACCCAATTTCTCCTATAGGTCGTGATGGTGCCCAACGTCGCTGCTAGGCAAGCCAACGGTGAACTGACCATGTGATTGCTCTTTTTTAATAAGTCCCAAGTAATTTAATTCCATTTATGAAGAAATTAAGAAGTAGAAAGTTTAATAAAATTAAAGAAGGCAATTGAGTGGGCAATTATAGTGACATAAATACTCCAAAACCATAAAGTCTACTAGTATTGTGTCAAGACCTAGTGTCACAAGTGTATGAGCAACTAGTAGAATATACAAAACTCTAACTACTGTCTGAAATACACTAGACAGAAAATAGATACAAAGAGAGACTCTAGGTGCTGCAGAACGGCGCAGGAAGCAGCTCACCACTAGGCCTCGGGGTAATTGGAGTGCGCGCCGGTATGACTGCCAGATGCGCCTATCTCAGATCCTGCATGATTAGCGCAGAAGTGTAGCGTGAGTATATAAACAACATGTACCCAGTAAGTATCTAGTCTAACCTCGAAGAAGTAGTGACGAGGGGTCGACTTCGACACTTACTATGGTCTAACAATAAAATACAGAAATTCAAAATAAGCATGGGTTATATAAACAATAATCATAACTCAATAACAAGCAGTAAATACATAATTCTTTCACTAATAGTAAATTCCAGTCAAATTCTGTCATTAATAATTATAACCTCTCAAGCCACAAAATAATGTCAAGTGTAATTAGGCTCCGCGTATTATTACGAACGATTTATGCCGAGGTCATACGGTCCGATCCAGAATAACGTGTACACTACCGAGGGTCGAGCGGCACGAACCATATATGCATCTATTCTACTGCCGAGGCGTTTGGCCTGCTCCACAAGAAGAGATGATAGTTTATGAACATCCGATTTAAAAGCTATTACAAGGCTAATACACAAGAAGCACAATTCCTATTAATGATTAAGTAACCCGCCAAAACTCAAGTAAGTGAAATTCAGTCTCTTACAATTTCTTTAACAAGTTCCAATATAATTTAGGCACATTAATTAACAAGTCGAGAAACATCACAAGTATTTCATGATTTGGATCCTAAACTACCCAGACATAAGTATAATTAGTAGCTACGCATGGACTCTCGTCACCTCATGCTTACATAGCCCCCCACACATAGAAGCAATTAGTAATTTAAATCGCCTATGGGATAAATTCCCTCTTACAAGGTTTGGCAACAGACTTACCTCGTTCTCAAGCTAACTCCCGATCCACAAATATGCTTTAAATCCTCAATTCGGTGCCTCACAACCCGAAACTAGTCAAATGTTACATAAATTAATCAATACATGCTCAAAAGTTCATAATTTAACTATTAGAATAATTACCCAGCCCAAATTGAAAGATTCCTACAATTCACCCCCCGGCCTAGGTACCCAGATTTTGAAAATTTTTGAAGATAATTGTTACCCTTTTCACCCAATTTCATAATCATTTTCGTGGTTAAATCCCCTTTTTTATCAAAACCTAGGTTTTTCAACTAAACCCATAATTTTTACAATTTTACATCTTAAAATCTACCCATAATCTATGTATTTAACTTACATTGGATAGAAATTACTTACCTTCAATAGCTAGTTGAAAACCCCTCTCTAAGAAGCTCCAAAATTGCCCAAGAAGTGAAAGAAATGAGTCAAAAATAGCCTAAGTCCCAAACATTAAAATACCTCACTTCCTTCAGTTACTCTGCTTTTACAGACCTTGGGCCGCACCTGTGGCACCGCTTCTGCGGACAAAGGTCCGCTTCTGTGAAAAGCACCAAGTCCAGCACTGGGCGCACTTGCGGTAAAGCGCTGCACCTGCGAGCCCGCTTCTGCGGCTCGCATATCGCACCTGCAACCCTTGCCCACGTTGGTTCATCCGTATCTGCGATCCCCACATCGCAGAAGAGAGTCCGCTTATGCGGACGCTCTGATCCTCCTTCTCTTTTCGCTTCTGCGAGCCAAGGGTGCTGCTCCTGTGATCATTCCCTTCGCAGGTGCGAACACACCAGATGATAGGCACCAGCAACCCTTCTTAAAAGAGAAATCGAGCTCTGTCGACCCTCCGAATCCTGTACGAGGCCTCGACCAAATATAGTAACAAGTTCATAAACATAAAACGGACTCGCTCGCACTCTTGGAACGCGAAAAAAAACATCAAAACTAAGGAACACAGCCCAAAACCAAATAGAATCAACTTATGAACTTCAAATTCTTCCAACTTATTCCAAACGCGCCGAATCATACTTAAACTACTCGGTATGACACTAAATTTTGCGTGCAAGTCTTAAATCACCTCATAGAACTATTCCCAGGCTCGGAGCCCCAAACGGACCTTGATAACTCCAAAACTTACTCCAAACCAAATTTAAAGAATTTTAAAACCTTCAATGTGCCAACTTTCAACTTTATGCGCCAAAACGCTCCCGGGTCATCCAAAATCCGATCCGAACATGCGCCTAAGTCCAAAGTCATCATACGAACTATTGGGACCATCAAATTTTGGTTCCGTGGTTGTTTACTAGAAGTGTTGACCCACTCAAACTTAACATTTTAAAGTTAATGTTAAGGAACTAAGTGTTCAAATTTCAACCCGAACCCTTCCAAACCCGAAAATACCATCCCCGCGAGTCAATAAACAATAAAAGTACATACGATGAGTCTTCTTTAAGGGAACAGTATTTTAAAAAGTAAAACGATCAGTCCGGTCGTTACAGGTGTTTTGGCCAATGAGTGCTAAACCAGGTATTAGAATCCCATGTTGAACTTTGTATAAGACAATGCTATAATTTTGGTATAAAATAATCCCCATATTATATCGGAGACAAAAATTCAATTAAATGTAAACAATCCCAAACTTTTTAGAGGGATTGTTTTAATCTCTAATTCAGGTAACGAAACGACTTAATATTTCTTCTTGTTTTCATTTTTTGGTTGCCAATTTTCTTGTGAAGCAGTTACAACTAGAGTGAGCTCCATAGAGGAGAAGAGAAGCAATGAATATATAAATATATATTTGAGCGCTTGAGCATTATAGCAGTCCTTTGACCCTATATTTTCTTATGTAGTGCCATCTACCATTAATGTACTACTGAAGCTACTAAAACTTAATGCTTAATTAGCATGAATGTTAGAAGTCACTATGCGTGCTTTCTCAGATATTCAAATATGCTTTCTTACTATCTTCCACCTCCCATTTTAGAGGAGCTTTAGAATTCTCTCGTTTAGAAAGTTCACACTCCCAAAAAAGATTATTGTGAGAGCTTGTTTACTCATAAAACGGTATAATTGAATCTGTATCATGATTATTATACACGTGAATTAATTTAATCCAAGAATAAAATAACGAAAAACAAAAATGATTAATTAATGAAACTTAAAGAAAATACAAGCCTAATTGTGAAATGAGCTTCTTCGGAATCAAGAGTAAGAATAATGTATTGAGTAGAAAGAAAGAACGTTGTTAATAGAATAAAAGTAGTTTAGCCTTTTTGCATACAGATGTTTTCGTGTCCTACAGTAAATACAAATTCTTCTATTTATAGCTCAATTCAAGGAGACAAGATCCCCAAATCAAAATCTTCTCTAATATGAATAAAACCCCTCTTGATGGCTGCATAACGGTTGAGTATAAATGCAAAGATTCTTTGTAATGGCTGCTCATTTAATGTTGTCTTTCAACCGATATCTTCCTTTTAGACTTTCATCACCGGTTCTAGTGTCTTCGAAACTAACTCACAACCGATCACATGTTCGTAACGGTTCCAGCTATTTGAGGACTCATATCTTATTTGTCTTTAGTGCCACGTGTCAACTCGATGAGCATCCACCTGCCGTTCATCAATTTTATCCATATAGATAGACCCTCTACTTTCTGGGGACTAAAGTTTATGTAACCGGAAGCAGATAAGACCTCTTTTCTTAGCGGAAAAGTTCCTGAATTATGACGACCCGAAAGGTTATTTAAAGTTTTAACCATAAATTTTGTGTTTCGAAACCTCGATTAGCTCCATTTTGCCTTCCTCGATTTGATGTGCAGTCCTGCGTCTTTTTTGAAAGGTTTTATTGAAAATTTGATAAAAATATAAAATCGTGCCTTAAAAATTCATTTGAGTTGACTTCGATCAATATTTTGAGCAAACGGACCTAGATCAGTATTTTGAAGGTCTCGCTGGGTCCGTACGGTAATTTGGGACTTGGGCGTATGCACGGAATAGAATTCAAAAGTCCCTAGCTTGAATTATCATAATTTATTGAAAACTGGAAGCTTAAAGGCTTAAAGAATTTGTAAGTTTGACTAAAGTTTGACTTTATTCCTATTGGGTTCGAATTTTGGTTCTGGTACTTGGTATAGGTGCATTACTGTATTTATGACTTGTATGCCTAATTTGGTGCAAAACGAAATTGAAATAGCGTGATTCGGACGTCCGGTTGAAAAATTGAAAGTTCTTAAGTTTCTTTAAAAAATTCATTCGTTTTGGTGGTCGATTCATAGTTTTATATGTTATTTTTGTAATTTAATCGCTTGAGCGAGTTTGTATGATATTTTTGGACTTGTGTGCATGTGTGGAATAAAGTCCCGAGGGCTCGGATGAGTTTCGGATAGGCTTCGGAGTGATTTTCGACTTAGAAGTATAGCTGGTGAAACCTGTTTTTGGTGCAAGCCTCAGACCTCGAAATCACGAGGTCTGGTTTCGCATTTGCAATGTTTCAGTGTCTCTGTCAGGTTCGCAATTGTGAAGTGGGACTGGGTCAACAGAGTTCGCATTTGCGATCAAATTGGCCGCAATTGCAAAAAGTCCAAGTTCGTATTTGCGAACAAACCATCGCAATAGCGATGGCAGCAGAAGTGTGAAATCTTCGCATTTGCGAAGGATATTTTGCATTTGGAAGGTTCGCAACAATTGCGACATCTACACCTGGAAATAAGAAGGAAAAAAGGGGATTTTAGCTCATTCCCTCATATTCTCAACCCTAAACATCCTAGACGCGATTTTTCCAAAAACTTTTCTTCCTCAATTCTTTAGTAAGTGAATCTAATCTACTTTCTTTCAGTTACCCACTACATTTCATAAGATTTCAACCTTAAATCTAGGATTTCAATGGTAGAAATTAGGAGGTTGGGTAGAATTAGGAATTTTTGTAAAATTAGAATTTAGACCTCGAATTGAGGTCGGATTTCGAATTAAATTGTACAACCGAGCTCAGGGGTGAATGGATGATCGGGTTTTGACCAAGCAGGCTCGAGAGTTGACTTTTGTTGACTTTTTTCAATAATGATCTAAATTGAACCTCTTTCATTCGTGAATAGTTTCTAAAGCTTAATTTGAATCGTTTGGTTAAAAAATTTCTACATTTGGTTGTTATGGGGCTTGTTCAAAAGGCAAGGCCATGATTGAATTTAGAGTGGATTGCGGAGTGAGGTAAGTGTCGGATTTAACCTTGATTTGAGGGAATTAGGAACCCTTGAGTTATGTGTTATGTGAAATTCATGTATTGCAGCGTATATGCAAGGTGACGAGTGTATATACGTTGCCAAAATATTTGTTTCCCTGTTTGTCCCACATTTCATGAATTATTTCATTACATACCTTAACTGTTACATGTTTTAGTTGCTTCCCATGTCTTATTTGTTACTTGTCACTTTTTATTCTCATGTTAAGAATGTTAGATTTTCTCGTGCTTTCATGATTTACTGCTACTGCTTGAAATAACTTATTTGTACCCTTAATTATCATTTATTTGAATTGCCTTGCTGTTTAGTATTCATTATGGTAGATTCTTAATTTGAGACGAGATTCCCTTTTTATTTTCGGTATCCATTAATCATAGAGGACTCTTGTGATTTAAATTGTAAATTAAATGCACTTATCGATTTATTCATATTGTGCGGTGGGATCGGGTTGTGCGCTGCAACAGGTGAAAGGGTGGATTTGATATGGTGACATAAGGGTGAATTTATATTGATACGGTGGGTTTGGTTTATGCGCCGCAACAGGTGAAATAAAGGTGGATTGATATGGTGAAATAAGGATGAATTATGATATTGATTATGATTATATGGTGCGATCGGGTTGCGCACCACAACATCTATTTATTTATTATTATTGATATTTATATGATAGAATAAGGGAAGATTGTGTTGTACTGTGGGATCGGGTTGCGCGCCACAACAGTTTATGTGTTCTATTCCTTATTGTGTTGTTGGCTTCAGTACTTTCATAGAAGACTCTAAGGACTGGTATTCACAGGGTTTCGTAGAGGATTGAGTGATTTTCTTAAATTAACTGCCTTATTTCGTTTCCGTATTTTCCTTTTCTGTCATTATTTTATACTGCGTACAGGTTATATTGTAGGTGGCCCGCCTTAGCCTCGTCACTATTTCGTCGAGGTTAGGCTCGGCACTTACAGAGTACATGGGTTCGGTTGTACTTATACTACACTCTGCACTTCTTGTGCAGATTTTGGAGTCAGTCCCAGCGGCGGTCAATAGCGTGCTCGGGTTGACTATCAGCGGGGAGACTTGAGGTACAGCTACTCGGCGTTCGCAACATTGAAGTCCCCTCCCACTTTATTAGTTGTGCATTTTCCTTTCGGACAGCTTTACTTTTATTCAGACCTTTATCTGTAGTATTCTAGTAGTTCGTGCACTTGTGACACCATATCCGGGTTGTAGTATAGATTTCAATGGTTATGTTTTCCGCTCTTACTTCAGAATTTATTTAAGTTATTTCGGTTTCTTATTTATTATTTAAGTTGAACTATTAAAAATGGATAAATCATTTTAACATTGGGTTTCCTAGCAAGTGAAATATTAGGCGCCATCACGGTCCCGAGGGTGAGATTTCCGGGTCGTGACAAGTTGGTATTAGAGCACTAGGTTTCCTAGGTCTCACGAGTCATAAGCAAGCTTAGTAGAGTCTGGAGGATCAGTATGGAGACGTCTATACTAATCTTTCATAGGCTATGGAGTTTAGGAAACATGTCACTTCTTCTTACTCTGTCGTGCGATTTTGTTCTATCATTTATGACTGAACCATTCTAATCTTGTTCTCTTGCAAATGGAGAGAACACACACTACATCTACCGCCGGACAAGAGCCGGAGCCCCATGTGACAACTACAGTTAGGGGCAGATGTAGAGGTCGAGGTCGCGCAGAGGCAGAGGTAGAGCTCAGCCTAAAGCTCGAGCAGCAACACCAGTAGTGGAGCCTCAAGTAGATTTTGATGAGGAGGTTCTAGCTCATACTGTACCTGTTGGACCAGCTCAAGTCCTGGAGGGGGTCATAGCCACCCCAGTACTACAAGATGCTCTAGTCCATTTGGTGGGCCTTATGGAGGGTGTGGCCAAGACCAGTACTTTTCTGGTGGCACTAGTCATCGCTCGAGCTGGGGATGAGCACAGACTCCCGCTACCCACACCCCAAAGCAGATGGTTCCCCAGTATCAGACTCCATCCACCCTGCCAGTTGGGGTAGTTCAGCCGGTTATTGCCGCACAGGCCGGTGATAGGCCTGCCATGTCTTCTGAGGCTTTATTGAGATTGGACAAGTTTACTAAGCTCTTTCCAGTTCACTTCAGTGGTGCACCTGCTGAGGACCCACAATATTATCTTAACCGCTACAACGAGGTTCTACGGAACATGTGTATAGTTGAGACCAATGGGGTCGATTTTGCTGTGTTTCAGATGACGAGTTTCACCAAGAGGTAGTGGAGAGATTATATGTTCACCAAACCAGCTGGGTTGCCTGCACTTACTTGGGATCAGTTCTCACAGCTATTTCTAGAGAAATTCCTCCCTGTCACACTGAGGGAGGATTACCACAGGCAGTTTGAGCATCTCCAGCAAGGCAGTATGACTGTCACCTAGTATGAGACTCGATTTGTGGACTTAGCTCGCCATGCCACTATCCTGCTTCCTACTGAGAAGGAGCAGGTAAGGATATTTATTGGTGGGCTCACTTACACTCTCAGGCTTCAGATGGACAAAAAGACAGGGAGTGATATTTCCTTCCAGACGGCTGTTGATATTGCCAGACGTATTGAGTTGGTTCGTGCTCAAGAGAGGGGCTCGGTATCATATAAGAGGCCTCTTCATTCTGGTGGTTTCAGCGGTGCCTCATTTGGAGGCAGGGGTGCTTTTGGTAGAGGCCCTCCTCCCAGGACATTTCATTCAGCGCTTCAAGCAGTCAGAGGTGGGGGTCAGGCCGTTAGAGGTGGAGGCTAGCCAACTAGAAGTCGTCCCAAAGATGTAGTTCAGAGTGGTGAAGCCCAGCCCCGATGTTATGCTTTTCCAGCTAGGCGTGAGGCTGGGACATCTAACGCCGTTATCACAGGTATTGTTCCTGTTTGCCATAGAGATGCTTCAATTCTATTTGATCCAAGATCCACTTACTCCTATGTGTCATCCTATTTTGCTGCATATATGGTTGTGCCTCATAATTCTTTGAGTGCTCCTGTGTATGTGTCCACGCCTATGGGAGAATCTATTATCGTAGATCGTGTCTATTGCTCGTGTATGGTTACTTTTTGGGGGTCTTGAGGCTAGTTAGACCTTCTACTTCTTGGTATGGTAGATTTTGATGTCATCTTGGGCATGGAATGGCTTCACCTTATCATGCTATATTGGACTTTCACGCCAAGACGGTAACCTTAGCCATGCTGGGGTTGCCTCGATTAGAGTAGAGGGGGACTCTTGGCCACTATACTAGATTGGACTCTTATGTGAAGGCTTGACGTGCGGTCGAGAAGGGGGTTTTAACCTAGTTGGCCTATGTTCATGATTTTAGTGCGGAGGTTCCATCCATGGATTCAGTGCCAATTGTTCATGAGTTTCCTGAGGGGTCTACTGCATACATGCCGGGGATGCCACCCGACAGGGATATTGATTTCTATATTGATTTGGCTTCGGGCACTCAGCCATTTCTATTCCACCATAACGTATGGCCCCGCCGGAGTTGAAGGAGTTGAAGGAACGATTACAAGATTTGCTTGATAAGGGCTTCATTAGACCTAGTGCTCGCCCTGAGGTGCGCCCGTTTTGTTCGTGAAGAAGAAGGGTGGGTCGATGAGGATGTGTATAGACTATCAGCAGTTAAACAAAGTCATTATCAAGAACAAGTATATGTTGCCGAGGATTGATGACGTATTTGATCAACTTCAGGGTGCCAAAGTGTTTCCAAAGATCGATTTAAGGTCTCACTACCATCAGTTGAGGATTAGGGCATCTGTCGTCCCTAAGACGGCTTTTCGGGCTCGGTACAGGCATTATAAGTTTCTAGTGATGTCATTTGGGTTGACAAATGCTCCAGCTGCATTTATGGATTTGATGAATTGGGTGTTCAAACCCTATTTGGATTCTTTTGTGGTTGTATTCGTTGATGACATCTTGATCTACTCCCGCAGTCGAGAGGAGCACGAGCAGTATCTTTGGATTGTACTTCAGACTCTGAGAGATAGCCAGTTATATGCCAAGTTTTTGAAGTGTGAGTTTTGGTTAGACTCAGTCGCCTTTTTGGGGCATGTTGTATAGGCAGAGGGCATAAAATGGATCCTAAGAAGATTGAGGCAGTTCAGAACTGGCCTAGACCTACTTCAGCTACAGAGATCCGGAGTATTTTGGGTTTGGCGGGTTATTACCGCCGGTTCATGGAGGGGTTTTCATCCATAGCAGCCTTATTGACCAAGTTGTCCCAGAAGGGTGCCCCATCAGATGGTCGGAAGAGTGTCAGTTGAGCTTTCAGAAGCTCAAGACCGTTTTGACTTTGGTGCCAGTGTTGGTGTCGCCCACTAGTTCAGGATCTTACATGGTGTACTGTGATGCATCTCGTATTGGGCTCGCAGCAGTATTAATGCAGGATGGCAGGGTGATTGCACATGCGTCGCGGCAGTTGAAGGTTCATGAGAAGAATTACCCTGTTCATGACTTAGAGTTGGCAGCCATTGTTCATGCGTTGAAGGTTTGGAGGCACTATCTTTATGGTGTGTCGTGCAAGGTATTCATGGGTCATTGGAGTCTACAGTATTTGTTCAAGAAAAAGGATCTCAACTTGAGGGAGAGAAGGTGGTTGGATATGTTGAAGGACTATGATATCACCATTTCGTATCACCGTGGGAAGGCCAGTGTGGTGGCCAGTGCCTTGAGTAGAAAGGTAGTGAGTATGGGCAGTCTTGCATTACATTCTAGTTGGAGAGAGACCGCTTGCATCAGATGTTCGGTCCTTGGCCAATCAGTTCTTGAAGTTAGATATTTCAAAGCCTAATCGTATTCTAGCCTGTACAGTCTCTTGATCTTCCTTGTATGAGCACATCAGAGTGCGGCAGTATGATGACCCTCATTTGCTTGTCCTTAAGGACACGGTGCGGCAAGGCGGTGCTAAGCAGGTTACTGTGGGAGATAATGGGGTTTTGAGGATGCGGGGTCGTATTTGCGTGCCCAATATGAATGGACTTCGTGAATTGATCCTTGAGGTGGCCCGAAATTCCCAGTATTCTATTCATCCGTGTGCCGCCAAGATGTATCAGGACTTGCGAAAGCATTATTGGTGGACGAGGATGAAGAAGGAAAAAGTTGCATATGTAGCTCGGAGTCTAAATTGTCAGTAAGTAAAGTACGTGCATCAGAGGCCTGGTGGTTTGCTTCAAAAGTGAGAGATTCCTGAGTGGAAGTGGGAGCTATCACTATGGATTTTGCTGTTGGACTCCCAGGACTCAAAGGAAGTTCGACGCGGTATGGGTCATTGTGGATAGGTTGACCAAGTCGGCATATTTTATTCCAGTGTCAGTTACCTATTCGTCAGAGCGGTTAGCTGAGATCTATATCCGCGAGATCATCCGTCTTCACGGTGTGCCCGTGTCTATCATTTCTGATCGAGGTGCGCAGTTCACCTTGCACTTTTGGAGGGCAGTACAGCGTGATTTGGGAACGCAGTTTGAGTTGAGCACAGCATTTCATCCCAGAGAGACAGGCAGTCCGAGCGCACTATTCAAATATTAGAAGACATGCTTCTTGCTTATATTATGGATTTCGGGGGTACTTGTGACCAGTTCTTGCCGCTTGCGGAGTTTTCCTACAACAACAGCTACCGGTCGAGTATCCATATGGCTCCCTATGAAGCGTTATATAGGAGGCGGTGTCGTTTGCCAGTTGGATGGTTCGAGCCGGGGGAGGCTCGATTGTTGGATACAGACTTGGTATAGGATGCCCTCGTAAGGTCAATATTATTCAGGATCGACTTTGCACCGCTCAGTCTAGGAAGAAAAGTTGCCAACTGTAGAGTTCGTGATGCTGCATTCATGATTGGAGAGAAGGTGTTGCTCTGGGTTTCACCCATGAAGGGTGTGATAAGGTTCGGAAAGAAGGCAAGTTGAGACCTAGGTATATCGGGCCCTTTGATATTCTTGAGAGAGTGGGTGAGGTGGCCTACAAGCTCGCATCGCCACCTAGTTTATCAACAGTCCATTCGGTATTCCATGTCCATACTCCGGAAGTATCACGGTGATCCGTCCCATGTGTTAGATTTCAACTCGGTCCAATTGGACAAGGATTTGACTTATGAGGAGGAGCCAGTGGCTATTCTAGCCCGGCAGGTCCGACAATTGCGGTCAAAGAGTTATCCTTCAGTTCGAGTTTAGTGGAGAGATCAGTCGTTTGAGGTAGCCACTTGGGAGTCCAAGTTGGACATGCGGAGAAGATATCCACACCTTTTCACCAATCCAGGTACTTTTCTATGTTCGTTCGAGGACGAACGTTTGTTTTAGAGGTGGAGAATGTGACGAGCCGATAGGTCATTTATAGTTTTAACCTTAAATTCTATGTTTTGAAACCTTGATTAGCTCCGTTTAGTCTTCCTCGATTTACGTGTGCAATCCGCATCTTTTTCGGAAGGTTTTTATGTGAAAAATTGATAAAAATGTGAAATTGTGCCTTAAAAACTCATTTTAGTTGACTTCGCATCAACGTTTTGAGCAAACGAACCCGAATCAGTGTTTTGACGGTTCCGGTGGCGTACCGTAATTTGGGGCTTGGACGTATGCTTGAAATCGAATTCGGAAGTCCCTAGCTTGAATTATCGCAATTTATTGAAAACTAGAAGCTTAAAGTCTTAAAGAATTTATAAGTTTGACCGAAGTTTGACTTTGTTTCTATCGGGTCCGAATTTTGGTTCCGAAACTTGGTATAGGTGCATTACTGTATTTATGACTTTTCTGCCAAATTTGGTGCCAAACAGAATTGAAATGACGTGATTCGAACGTCCGGTTGAAAAACTGAAAGCTCTTAAGTTTCTTTGAAAAATTTATTCGTTTTGGTGTCTGATTCGTAGTTTTAGGTGTTATTTTGTTGTTTTGATCGCGTGAGTGAGTGTGTATGATGTTTTTGAACTTGTGTGCATGATTGGCTTAGAGCCTGAGGGCTCGGGTGAGTTTCGGATAGGCTTCGGAGTTATTTTGTACTTAGAAGCATAGGTGGTGAAATCTATTTCTGGTGCAGCCTCAAACCTCGCAATTGCGATGTCTGGTTTTGCATTTGCAATGTTTCAGTGACTCTATTGGGTTCGCAATTGTGAAGTGGGGCTGGGTCAACCGAGTTCGCATTTGCGATCAAAATGGTCGCAATTGCGAGAAGTCCAAGTTCGCATTTGTGAACAAACCATCGCAATTGTGATGGCAGCAGAATTGTGAAATCTTCTCATTTGTGAAGGATATTAGGAACCCTGGGTCGCAATGCCGATATATTCGCCTGGACATATGAAGGAAAAAACAGGATTTTAGCTCATTCAAATTCTCAACCCTAAACACCCTAGAGGCGATTTTTCCAAAAGCTTTTCTTCCTCAATTCATTGGTAAGTGACTCTAACCTACTTTCTTTCAATTACCCACTATATTTCATAAGATTTCAACCTTATATCTAGGATTTTCATGGTAGAAATTAGGGATTTGGGTAGAATTAGGGATTTTTGTAAAATTAGGATTTAAACCTCGAACTGAGGTCTGATTACGAATTGAATTGCACGTCCGAGCTAGGGGTGAATGGGTGATCGGGTTTTGGTCCGAACCTCGGGTTTTGACCAAGTAGGCCTGGCGGTTGACTTTTGTTGACTTTTTCAATAATGATTTAAATTGAACCTCTTTCTTTCGTGAGTAGTTTCTAAAACTTAATTTGAATCGTTTGGCTAATAAATAGCTAGATTTTGTTGATTTGGAGGCTTGTTCAAAAGGCAAGGCCATGATTCAATTTTGATTGGATTGAAGAGTGAGGTAAGTGTCGGTTTTAACCTTGATTTGAGGGATTAGGAACCTCTGAGTAATGTGCTATGTGAAATTCATGTGTTGCCGCGTATATGCGAGATGACGAGTGTATATACGTCACTAAAATACTTGTTTCCCTGTTTGTCCCGCATTTCATGAATTATTTCATTACATGCCTTAACTGTTACATGTTTTAGCCTTATTTGCTACTTGTCACTTTTTATTCTCATGTTAAGAATGTTAGATTTTTCTGTGCTTCCATGATTTAGTGCTACTTCTTGAAATGACTTATTTGAACCCTTAGTTGTCATTTATTTGAACTGTCTTATTGTTTAATATTCATTATGGTAGATTCTTAATTTGAGACGAGATTCCCTTTCTGTCTCCGTTTCATATCCATTTATCATAGAGGACTCTAGTGATTAAATGGTTAAATTATATGCTCTTATAGATTTATTCACACTGTGCGGTGGGATCGGGTTGCGTGCGGCAACAGGTGAAATAAGGGTGGATTGATATAGTAAAATAAGGGTGAATTTAAATTGATATAATGGGATCAGGTTGCGCGCTGCAACTGGTGAAATAAGGGTGGATTGATATGGTGAAATAAGGGTGAATTATGATATTGATTCTGATTATATGATGGGATCGGGTTGCACGCCGCAACATATATTTACTTATTATTATTGATATTTATATGGCAGAATAAGGGAGGATTAAATTGTACGGTGGGCTCAGGTTACGCGCGCAACAATTTATGTGTTCTAATCCTTATTGTGTTGTGTTGCATTCGGTACTTTCATATGAGAGTCTAAGGATTGGTATTTCTGGCATTCACAGGGTTTCGTAGAGGATTGAGTGATTTTCTTAAGTTAACTGCCTTATTTCGTTTCCGTATTTTCCTTTCGTGTCATTATTTTATACTGCATACAGGTTATATTGTAAGTAACCCGCCTTAGCCTCATCACTACTTCGCCGAGGTTAGGCTCGGCAATTACAGAGTACATAGGATCGGTTGTACTCATACTGCATTCTACATTTCTTGTGCAGATTTTGGAGTCGGTCCCAGCGGTGGTTAGTAGCATGCTCGGGTTGACTATCAGCGGGGAGACTTGAGGTATAGCTACTCAGCGTAAGCAGCCCTGAAGTCCCCTCCCACTTTATGTTAGATGTGTATATTCCTTTCAGACAACTTTACTTTTATTCAAACCTTTATCTGTAGTATTCTAGTAGCTCGTGCACTTGTGACACCAGACCCGTCAATAGATATCCTTCTTTCATTCGTCATGCTAGCATCTATCTTGTGAAAGAAGATTGTAGCTGAAAACATATTGAATTTTTAGCCCCTAATGAAGTGGAAAGGATACTTTCAGCAAACCAGGGTTCATGTATATTTATACATAGCCTTTCACATAAAGCGTGGGCCGAGAAATTGATCCCATCATTTTATACTTTTGCCACCACTAACATGTTTTCTTGGCCCAGGTAGGTCCGTTATTATGGTGGACGGTAGATTGCCTTCGGTTACTTTTCTCCCGGGCTGGTGAAACCCTCACTCTTGCTCATTTGATAAGCCTTTACTCCCCAAAGATTTTTTGTGGAGGCACGATCAAACTCAAAAAATGTTGTCACCATGCTATCGTCAGCAGTATTGATGATAATAATGCTCGTGGTTGGATGGAGAGGTTCGTTATTATTGCTAGTGGAGATATTCTACCGGTGACAGCACCTCATATCCCTGAATCCTGGAACTTCACTCATAAGTTTTTCGAATATCCCTCTTTTATTGCGTTAAAAAAGATTCCTTCTTTTGCTAACTCTTATTTCTCTTATTTCAGCTACCCGTTGGGTTCCTTCATTAATTCAGAACCTAACCTAATGGGTACAGAAGATTTTAGACATTTCTACGCCAGATTCCCGTACGTGGAAAGAAATTTCACCCAAATTCAACTGGAAGGCCAAGAACCATGGTAAGTAAAACTTCCTCTTTTCCTTTTTAATCTTCAACATGATGCAGTATAAATTTGTTGACTTCTTTCCATAATACGTAGGCCTTCCAAAGGCATCTTCTGTCTACCCTACTATCGAGGTTTCTTATGACCCAATGGTGGCTCATCAACCATTGATCGGAAGAGGACTCGTGATGCCGCTCATACTTCTGATGAAGGCCCATCTTCCCTGAGTCCCCAGCCCAAGGAGAAAAAACTAAAAAGAAGACGTACCTCCAAAGTTGAGACTCAGGAGAAGCCTTCAACAAAAGAAACCTTAGCTGGACCAACCATAGTGGTCCTTGATGAAGACGAAACCGAGGACGATGATGAAGCAGTTTCTCTTAACAGAAGAAAAAGAAGAATTTCCCCTACTCAACTAGATGCTCAATCGAAAGAAATTCGAGGACTCTTTACAAAAAAGGGAATAGTTGAAAACGCAGAGTCTCATTTTTGGCCTCCAGTTGTTGCTTCCGGTCAGAGGAGTTCCACCTTTGATATTCCTCTACCGTCAACTTTAACATCAGTTGCAGCACCATCAGCTCTTGCCGTACCACTGGCCCCAACTAGACAAACGGAAGATATTGGTTCCCCTCAGTCACCCGATCATGGGAGCATTGAGAACACTTTCCCGGCACCCATCCGAAACCCCGATGGTAAACGTAGTGTACTTTTTTGGTTTTGAAGAGTGCCACTTACTCTCCAAGCCGGTGGGAGTTGCCAACTACTTGAAGCCGTTGGCTTCAACAGAGACTGGTGGAAGATGGGGGATCTTTTTGTGGAGTGTCTGATCAATAACAACATGCACTTTGCTGCTCGGGTATTATCTTACTCTTTTTTCTTCCCTTTTCTCTTGCTAAACATTATCCTAAATAACTTTAATCTTTGACTTTTCAGGCTAACCTCCATGCATCTGAGAGCATGCAAAAGATGATCCAAACCAAAGAAGAACTTGCTGCCTAACGGGATCAAATTGTTGCTAAACAAGATTAACTCGCTGAGTGCCTCCCTGCTTTAGAAGAAAGACTTGCTCAAATGGGCGAGCTTGAAAATCGACTGGAGCAATCTAAGCAAGAAAAGGTGGTTCATAGCCAAGAGGCAATTCAGTTGCATACAGATATTGCTGAGTTGATAGTCAAGTGGGCTGAGCAACAGGACGATGTAAATACAGCAGCGAAACGTCAGTCTTCTTCCATGGAAAAAATCAACAACCTGAAGAAAACTTGCATTCCAGAATCGAATAAGCTACCACGGCCAAGGTTAAGAGAGCAAGGATGGAGGAAAGGCTCATAAATGTCATAGAGCAAAACGGTGAACGTACAAGGACAAACACTGACCTTTGCCAGACCTATGACATTATGAGGTTTGAAAATGACCACTTGCACTCCAAAATCAAAATCTTCAAGCCAAACTCAAGATCAAGAAGAGTCTTTCCTCCTTGAGAAAACTCATGTGATTTATCACATGAGGATGAAGACCTTGGAGGAAGCCAAAGAAGGCATTTGAAACATGGATAGCTGCATTACTGAGGCTCTTGAATTGGAGACAACCGCCTTCGAGAACATTCCTGCTTGGCCCACTACTTCAAGCTCCTCAAGCCCTTGTTCTGAGTCCTTGGAAACTGAGAAAGAAGTTGAGGAAGAAGATAAGGATAAGGATGAAGGTACTAAACCGGATGCGGAATAACCTTCATCTTCAAAAGATACAGCAGAGACTTCTCATCCTTCAGACTCTGCAAATAAAATCAACTAATGTAATTTTTGTAATTACACCTAACCTCTGTTGAGTTCGGCATTTTGAAGAAATAAAAGACATATTTTACTTAACTTTTGAGCAAAGATATCTTTCTAGTGATAAAGTTCGGGAATTTTTTACATTCAATAACTTTAATTCTGAGCATTCATACTTCCAATGTTTACCCTTTAACTATGAGGGATTAATAAGAGAGGGAAATTATATTTACGGTGCTCTTGAAAAGGACGTCTTTTGTTTCTTCTGGCACAAACATTTGAAGTTTAAGTAACTTTCAAATGAAAAAGACCATATCATATCATTTGGAAAGGAAATAACATAATAACAAAAGGACTTTAATTTATTCCTTCCATTTCTAAAAGTTCATTTACATGAACAAAAATTAGCTTAAGTAAATAAAGATGCCAATACATGTGGCTAACTTGTACCACTAATTTCTACGGGGTTGATCATGCAGTCCCCTATCCTGATAAGATACAATTTCCAGTACTAGCAATCCCCGGTCTTAATGGCACTTTTACTGCTCTAATATACAATAGTACCTCCTAGTGTTTGGATGCTAAATATGAGAATTTGAACACTGGAGTTATCGATATTGTCGATGATCATTCTTCATAGTGTGTGTTACGTTGCTGTCTCATTAAAAACATTGCTAGAAAAATCCAATTGGGACAAAAAAAAATGATGGGAAAAAGAGTGCAGTATATACTTTCACTATCAACAAGGATCTTCAGCAGTAATACCTTTTGAGATGAGTCACGTTCCAAAGCTTAGTAATTTTGCTCCATCTTTTTTCAACTGATATGAACATTTACCGGTTCTAGCTGATATCCGGTAAGGTCCTTCTCATGTTGGTCCTAGCTTTCTGCCATTAACTTATCAGGTACTTCGAGTAACTTTTCGCAAAACTAAATCTCCGACTTTGAAATATCGAAGATTTGTTCTATGATTATATTACCTTTCCATCCTTTGCTTTTGTGCCACCATCCTCAACGTATGCTAAATTTCTATGCTCTTCAAGAAAATCTGGCTTAGTCGGCATTATTTCATTATTCTTCTCCTCATTTGCCCTGGAAAACCTTACAGTCGGTTCCCCAATCCCTACCAGAATCAAAGCTTCTACGCCGTACAAAAGGGAAAAGGATGTTTCTTTCGTGCTTGACTTAGGGAGGCTTTAGAATCTTCAGGCAATTTGATATTTCTTAAATACTCTATAAACATGTTTCTCCAATCCCAAATTAGATTGGTTGAGTTAACGTCAATATACATCCACGTCCAGGACTAAATGCAACTACTGAACAATTGCACTGGAATTAGCTTCTTTTATTTCTGTGGATGACCCAAAAGTGGCCAACGCATCTGCCTCCACATTCTCTTCCCTTAGGGTGTGTATTACCAACCTCTCCCTGAACCGAGAAAGTAAAACCTAACTTAATTCAAGTAATGTTGCATGCGCTCTTCTTTGATGTCAAAGACTCTATATGTCTGATTCACTACTAGCTGGGCGTCGCAACTTTATTTCAATCACCTCAGAGCCTAGTCTCAGGGCTAACTCAAGTCCTGCAACCAAAGCCTCATACTCGACTTCATTCTTAGTGAAGGGAACAATTCTAATGGCCTATCTTAAGGTCTCTCCCGAATGATTGATTAGTTCTATCCCAAGACTGGACCTCTTTTACATTGGAAGCTCCATCCGTAAACAAGGTCCATATATAGGAGACGGTTCTCGATACCAGAACTGCTTCTTTAGTAGCTAAAGGCATCATTCCCGGACTAAAATCAGCCACAAAGTCAGCAAAAACTTGTAATTTGATAGCAATATGAGATTTATATTCTATATCATATTCACTAATTTTAACTGCCCATTTAGCCAGTCGACCCGATAATATAGGCTTATGAAGGACATTCCTCAAGGAAAAAGTCGTCACAATGGCTAATGGGTGACATTGAAAATAAGTTCTAAGCTTTCAAGAGACAGCCACGAGAGCTAGAGCCAACTTTTCTAGGTGCGAATAGCGTGTCTCCGCTCCACGTAGTATTTTACTAACATAATAAACAGGAAATTGCGTACCTTCTTCCTCTCTGACCAGGATTGCACTCACCGCAACTTTTTAATTGCTAAATAAATTAATAATTGATCACCCTCCTTCGATTTAGACATTAACAGAGGACTGGAAAAGTACCTTTTCAGGTCTCTCAATGCTTGCTGGCATTCCGGAGTCCACGAAAAATTATTCTTCTTTTTCAAAAGTGAAAAGAAATATGACATTTTTCCGGATGACCTCAATATGAATCTGCTAAGGGCTGCCAACCAGCCAGTCAACCTTTGCATCTCTTTTACACTTGTCAATTAGTCAGCGATATCTTTTATGGCCTTAATCTTGGTAGGATTCACTTCAATTACTCTTTGAGAAACCAAGAAACTTCCAGGACCCAACTCCAAAAGCGCATTTTTCAGTGTTGAGCTTCATGTTGTATTTTCTCAAAATATCAAACGTCTCTTGTAGATGAGTCAAAAGACTTCCTACACTAAGAGACTTAACCAACATGTCATCAATAAAGACTTTTATAGTTTTACCAATTTGACATTCAAACATCTTATTAAAGAGCCTCTGATAAGTGGCTCCTGTATTCTTAAGCCCAAAAGGCATCACATTATAGCAATAAGTGCCAAAATTTGTGATGAATGAGGTTTTTTCTTGATCCTCCAGGTGTATCCTAATTTATTATATGCAGAATACACATCAAGAAAACTCATCACTTCATGCTCGATCGTAGCATCGATCATTTGGTCAATGTTTGGCAACGAGAAAGAATCTGTAGGGCATGCCTTACTTATATCTTTATAATCTATATACATTCTAAACATATTATCTTTTTAGGAACAACCACTATGTTAGCTAACCAATCAGGATAATTGACTTCACGAATTGAACTTATATTTAGCAACCGGGTTACCTGTTCTTGACTTCCGCTATTGGCAGTTTCTTTTGCTTCACCAGTGGGAAATTAGGGTCCAATTTAACTTGTGAATAGTCACATCTAGAGAAATACCTATCATATCAGAATGACACCATGTGAAGTAATCAAATTTAGCTTTTAAAAACTCAATAATTTTAAGCCGGAATTTGGGATTCAACCCCGTTTCTAAGTAAACCTTTTCATCCAAGAACTCTGTGAACAAAGCAATTTGTTCCAGTTTCTCTGCGGTTGACTTTGCGGCATATGCTTTTCCCGGCACCTGAAAGGATCTAGGCACCTGATAATAATCCAGCATCTCCTTCTCACCAACACCTTTGATCGGGTCTTGAAGGACATCAGACATCGGTTCTTGTAGTTGCTATTTACTCATTTTTCCCGCCTTGCATTTGGAAAAGATGACTACATTCATTTTTCTCGCAGTATGTTGATCAACTCTAACATCTTGATCCCATCCAGCAGAGGAAACTTCAGTAATTGATGATAAGTCGATGGCACATCCTTCATTTCGTGAATCCATGGCCAACCAAGTATCATGTTATATCCCATATCGCCACCAACTACCTCAAATAGAGTGGTCTTCATTACGCCTTCGGCATGTGTGGGTTGTAAAATCTCCCTTTGATTTGATACACTCGCTAGGTTGAACCTGACCAGAAGCTTTGTTGTCGGAACTATGTTTCTGGTTAACTTTGCTTGTTCCAAAATCATCAACAAGACGATATTGGTTGAACTTCCTGGATCAACCAACACACATTTAATTTTAAAATCTAAAACATGAAGTGATATTAGTAGAGCATCATTGTGTAGTAAAATAAGGCCATCAGTGTCTTCTTCCATGAAGGTAATTTCATCTTCTGATGCTTCTCGTACTCTCTTGTCATGAGTTACCGATATCTTTGGCTTCTTTGCTGCCTAAACAGTCACCCCCTTTACTCCAACTCCACCAAAAATCATGTTTATTGTTAAATGGGATGACCTTGTGTTCGGTTTGGCTAGTTTTGTAGCGTCTCAAATCCTCCCATAATTGGTCACTTAGAAATTCTCTAAGATGACCGTTCTTCAATAATGTTGCAACCTCCTCAGGAAGATACCCGCAGTCCCTAGTCCTCTGGCCATGTGTTCCATGGAATTCACACCACAGACTATGATCCCTTTGACTAGGATCTGACCAAATTGAATTTCGGAAAACTTGCCTCCTTGATGTTTCTCATAGCTGAAACAAATTCTACCAAACTAATATTGAAGTTATAATCTGACAACCGGGGATATGTTGAATCTCGGGACCCCAATTGTTCATTCAAACCCTGCTACTCCGACCACGATCCGTCCTTCTATCTGATACAAACCTTTCTAAAGATTGCAAACCTTTAATTCCTCGCTCATCAACTCTTTCTTAAGGCTGGAAATGACTCCTGGAAGACGTTCAGTCTGCATCGAAATAACATATCAACTTATCCTGATTTTGATCACGATTGCAACCTTTATATGACACTGAAGAACTCAGTTGATCATCTTCAATTCTTATTTTTGATTAATAACGATTATGGACATTTACCCATATGGTTGCCTGAAACTCCAACATGCTTTTCTTCAATTTCCTAGAGGTATCAGAGCTTAATGGATTGAGACCTTTGGTGAACGCTTCAGGTGCCTACTAATTCAGTACTGCCGGCAACAACATTACAAACTCCCGCAACAATTCAGATTCTCCTTGAGAGATTCTGAATATATCCGCTTTTCTAGCTTTGACTTTCCTCGCCCCATCATGAGCTTTAATAAAGGAATCTGCAAGTATTTCAAAACAGTCAATAGAATGCTCAAGTAAAAGAGAGTACCATGTTAGAGCACCCTTTGTTAGGATTTTGCCAAATTTTTCAGCAGCACAGATTCAATCTCATGCAGGGCCAAATCATTTCCCAGTACGGCCGTAGTGTAAGTTGTGACATGCTCCTGCGGATCTGAAGTTTGCTTATACTTTGAAATATTAGGCATCTTGAATCATTTTGGAATCAACTCTAGGGCCGCACTTGGTTTGAATGAAAACTGTGCATACTTCTTTGAATCTGACCTCTTCAATACCGGTGGCACTCCCGGGATCTGATCCATCCGAGCGTGGAGTTCTTTAGAATATTGATCCATTCGATCATTCATTTTCTTCATGAATCTTATGAGCTCGGTTTTAAAGGAATCATTTGTGTCGTTGTCATCGGATCCACTACCTGCTCCTCCCTCGAAGCGATGTTACCAGTTCGTTGCACTGTTTGATTTGCAGGCATGTTTGGAGGGACTCAAACTCCTCTATTAGAATTATTGGAGGCAACCAAAGTGCTTGCCGAAGCTCTGTCATCATTCATTCTTATCTTGAGAGATGGTTCATAATTTCCCTTTGTTGCGCTTTCAAAACTTTTACCGTTTCAACAACAGGTTCATCGTACATATCATCAAGAGTTGAATTTCTCACACGCCGAGGATTTCGTTCTTCACGAATTAAAGTTGTCTCATCTGCATCGTTGTGAGTTTCACCGGTCGAATCATCACGCTGGAACATATCTTCACGCTCATTGTTTGTTCCAGCGTTGAAGGAGTTGTTTACATTATTAGTTGCCATATCTGTTTTTACTTTACTAATGAAAAAGCGTTAGTAACATATGAACATATCAAATTAATATCATAATTCTCTATGCCCCAAGGTGAGCACTAAACTATTTACCCGTAAAACAGTACAGTTGAATTTGTATCGTGGTTTATAGACACATGAATTAATCAAATTCAAGATTAAAATAACAAAGAACTGAAATTAATTTAATTAAAAAAATTTAAAGAAAATGCAAGCCTGATTGTGAAATGAGCTTCTCCAGAAGCAAGAGTAAGAATAATGTATTGAGCAGAAAAAAAGAATGTTATTAGTAGAATAATAATAAGTTTAACCTTTTTGCATATATATGTTTTCGTGTCCTACAATGAATACAAAATCTTCTATTTATAGCTCAATTCAGGGAGACAAGATCCCCAAATCAAACTCTTCTTTAATATGAATAAAACCCCTCTTGATGGTTGCATAAGGTTGAGTATATAAATGCAAAGATTCTTTGTAACGACTGCTCACTGAATGATGTCTTTTCCAACCGATATCTTCCTTTCAGACTTTCGTCCCTGATTCCACCATCTTCGAAACTCATTCAGCACCAATCACATGTTCGTAACCGGTGCTAGCTATTTGCTGACTCATATCTTATTTGTCTTCACGACCACGTGTCTACTCGACAAGCATCCACCTATCATTCATCAATTTTAAATCATACAGAGTGGTCATGTGAAACAATAGTGAAAATTTTGCATACAATTGTAGAAAGAGGCCTAAAATGGATTGAAAAATCTACTACTTTCTTTGTTCCAATTTATGTAATGCACAATTTCCGTTTTAGTTTATCCTAGAAAAATTAATACCTTTTAATATTTAAAAATAATTTAAACTTTAAACTTTAGTTTATTTTTAATGAAAAGATTTATAGTCGCACAAATATTTATATTTTATTTTAAACTATATGTTTCAAATAAACTCTGTGCCCAATCATATGCACCACATAAATTGAAAGAGAGGAAGAGGAAGCATATTTTTAGGCGAGTAAATTTGATAAGTCTCATGACCAACAAAACTAATCTGCAAGATGTGCGTGCGCTTATACACAAGCAAAGTTGATAATTCCTCACTTGTCTGTTTGCCTACTTATTTTCACAACTGACAACATGATTTTTTGTTAGCACAGTGGCCTATAAGAAGACATTGAGATGATTTTACCAGTTTTAGGTTACTAGTAAGTAGTATATCATCTATAAGTTTAGACATTATTTCTGACCATATTTGACTTGTTAGTATACAGCAGATATCTTACAATAACAAAAAGTACATACGAGAGACGTTGATGAAGTTGGTGAAGAAAATATTGATATATTTTTGCGAACTTTGCGGGTTTCCCTTTGTAAGCTTCCTATTATCGAGTTGCTTTCATCGAGAATATAAGCTGTGCTTCTCATATATATAGCTAAGTTCAACAGACAATTCCAATACAATACAAAACGGACAAATCTCTTAAAATCACCAAAATAGTTGATGAGGTTGGGGTTTTATTTATATAGACTTCTTTTTTATAAGTTTATAATGTAATAATTTAATTGTATCCTTTCTGTCTTATAGAAATTTGGATTTTCCTTTCTACACCAAAGAGAGAATCATATAGGTACTCTCTGACCATGATCTTCGTGGAGTTCTTCAGCTATGATTGGACTTCAAAATATGCATTTGTTTGTTTTAACTACTTTTTCCTTTAAAACGAATCTTTTATGAAATTTAAAGAAAAAAAATGCGCGTACACACACACACACACACACACATATATATATATATATATTTCGGCACGTGCGTTGCACGTGTATGCAAGTCATGTAGTACATAACTTTATAGAATAATATCAATATTATTCAAACAAAGATTTAAAAAAATACACATGAAAGAATAAGTACTATATAAATTTATGTGGATGATCGATGTGGCTCGTTGTATGATGATTTATTTCTCGAGGCCAAGATAATTGAATATCATCTAAACCTATAAAGATAAATTCAAAGTTTAATTAAATACATATGATTTTCAGCAAAATCTCCCCATAAAGTAACATAATAGTTGTTTATGTTAAAGATATCTAATTTTTAACATAATAGTTGTTTGCGTTAATTTATTTATATTGTATATTAAATGAACATTTTCATAAACTTGTTAATTTTAACTTACCTTTCATTATCACCCTTCGCATGTTCTGTCCTTTTCCAATAAGTGATTTCACTATTACTAACATGCAAACTGTATCTGAAAAATATAGATTAAAATCAAGTAGTTATGTACAAAAATAATTCATAAATTCCTATGAAGAATTACCAAAGACGGTGCCATCACTAAATTTTTCCTCTCCTTCCAATAGTACAAATTCGTTCGAAAATTTTAAAGGGGGAATGTCATCATCATATTCCTTTAAAATTAATTTGTCAGTAAAAATTATTTCAACTCCTTATGCACTAAAGAGTGATAATTTTAACACGATCTAATCAGTTATTAATAATATAATATTTTTTATTTTATTCAAAAAAGTCCTTCCACTTTAATTTTCAACATAATTATTTGAAAAATGATCACTCAAATCTTTGTCTCCTATTAAAGATTTATCCAGTAGATGATGTCATTAATAAAAGCAATATAAATAAGTCAAGAATATAATACAAATTAAAAATGGTATTACCTCTTCATTACCTAATATTATAGACCTAAAAATACCTTCATATTTTTTATATTTGTATTATTTTATTGAATCTCTTCGAGTTATAAATACTTTTATCACTCATTCTACTCAATAGTTTTGTAGCTTGTTATTAGGTACACATTATTTTGCTAATTCTATATCGTTTATCACATTTACTGAGCCTGATATGATTAAGCGGACAGACCAAAAATAGGCTATAATAGTATAAAATAAGTTCTATAATTTTTATTATGATTAACGTTCTTGGTTGAAATAGATATGATTCAAAATAATTTTATAAAATATTCTATCTACTTTTAATTATTTGAATATAGTTTTGTGTAGTGAGTTGTTGTTTGACTTTACTTAAGAAGTGCATATGTACTAAACGTTTATCTTCTTTTCAACTGTGCCTCTGGCTATCTCCCTTATACATATTCATCATAGACTTGACCATTGAGAGTCGATGGTCGGCACTTGGCACCACTCACTCATTTATCACAATAGCCACCACTTCATAACTCAAACCCCTTTGTTTATCCTTAAAATCGGATAACAATTGAATTTGTTCGCAGAGCTAAGGATTCGTAAATTAATTTGATACCAAATGAGAGTATGTCGCGAGCATTCAGAGTATAATAAGAGAGATAGAGCAATCAAACCGTAAATATATGATAATTGACGACGAATCGTAAGCAGTGGAATAGTTCTTTGACAAACAGTAATTGAGAACTTAATATTGAATTCTGATGAACAGTAGAGATGATAAGGAATGATAAAGTATACTGCCTTGTCTGATATGAAAACAAAACGTGCCCTCTAATGAAGGGTCTCCGCCTTTTTTATAGGCAAGTCCAAAAGTCATAGGTAAGTGTAAGAGTCATAATAAAAGCAGGGAACTGATTACAAGGGAAATCTCATTAATTATGGGATTTAATACCCTTAAATGATGGCATAACGGCCGTAATGGTTGAGATAATTAATTCTGGCGAAACATCCGATGATTAGCGAGATGTTCGGGTTGGAGCCGGTTCTCAACCACGAAGCGTCTCCTGGCCGACTATACCGGCTGTCTTATTTCGGTCACTCCATCCTACGCGACCGATTTGCTAATCCCAGACCGGGGCGACCCGGTCTCATATTGTACCCGAACCCGACTTCACTTAGGTGTATCCGACCCAATACAGATAGTCCCCTCGTTTATTGGAGAGTAAGGACAAAAAACGATATGAATTATCGGATCTCGGGCTCACTACTCAAACGATCGATACTTATCATAAAACGTGTGATGAGAACACAACCGCCAAAAGTCACCGATCCCCAAAAAGATTTTATATATGACGGCACCATAATGACGCGCACAACCGTCGATGTAGGCAATCATTGCACACCTTTTTTGCAGAACCTAGTACTTTTCCACTGCATTAAATGCGTGCATTTAATGCCGCGTACCTCGTGCTCTATGCTTCCGCTTTTTGAAAAAGTATAAATACTTTCTTCCCCTTCAGATTAATCTGTTTGTCTTCACATATTAACTCACTTTGTCCTCACATATTAACTCACTTTGTCTCCACATATTAACTCACTTTGTCTCTTTTGGATCTCCTCTGAGCAGACTGTTCATCTTCTTTATCTCAAAATCTTTCTGAATCCTTCTTCTTCCTTTTATTTCCATGGCTAAAACATCTAAGTCGGTTCCCCATAGACAATCGTCCCCTGCTCAGCCTGTTGAAGAGGCTGAGCCCATCAGTATTGAGGAGCCTTCTACGGAACCTCCATTGAAGGCCTTCATACCAACGGGGTGTTATATAGGTACTGACTTTAAAGTCGAGAAGCCGTCTTCTGTACCCGGTCGAGGTGAACCGGTTTCAGACTATATTAGTTCCATTACCCCACAATACCTTGACAGGGTCAAGGCCGACTGCCATTTGGATGATAAAGAAGTAATAATACCTTCCCCCAGCAAGTCCATAACCACATACGTAGAGGGGTACATCAGT